>JRUC01000564.1:0-16983 GCA_000806385.1 Leptographium procerum
CCCCTCCACCGCCTCCGCCACCCGTCTCTGACACACCGCCGCCGGATGGCGTCACCGGCAGCGGCAGCGTGCTGCCCGCAACTTCCTGCCTCAGACGTGATGTCGTGCGCTGCAGGGGCGGCAGAGCCGGCGAAAGTACTCCTCCGGTCCCTCCACTACTGAGTCCTGCACCACTGCCACCGACAGGCCCCCCTGCGCTGCCACTTCCGCCGCCTATACTGCCCACCACTCCAGCATTGCCCGCGAGTCCTGGAAGCGACACGTTGGATGCTGTTGGCGATCCGTGCACAAGCAGAGCCGGCGGCGGCTCGCGCTGTCTGAATTTTCCCTTTGTCCAGTGAGACATAGCTACATGTCGTCGGTCGCTGAGGTTGGAGCTGGTTGCTTGTCGTAAGACGGTTGCCAATTGCGTAAATACATAGCTCCCCTTTATCGCTTAAACCCATATTCGGCTTAGATTGATTTGTTATCAGTCACGTGTCAACTGCCAGAAATGGGTCGATTAGAAAGCCTTTTTTTTTGTCGCCTCAGGCTGCTTCGTCGCTCTAGGGCGAGGAAACCCTACCGAAATGTGGGTGCTCCTATTTTTCCGCCCGCCCTATTGCAAAAAAAAGTTCGCCATTGCTTTCGAGATTCCCTCCCCTCTCATCAATCAACCGACAATCGAACCCACCACAGCGATCACAACACACGAATCGGTACGTTACCATCCGCTGGTCCTCGATCCCCAGACACAGTTGTTTTCTCTGTTATTGTTGCGGAGGCCCTGTATTTTTCGATTCGGACTCTTTACCACTTTGTGGGCTGGATCCCTTTTTGAGATATCGGAGCCTCCCAATGATGCGGAGAACAACAGAACAATTCGACTGGTCTGACAACTCAAACGCTCAAAACAACTCGCTAACTTTGTCTTCTTTCTCTCTGCAGCAAATATGGGTAAAGGAAAGCCTCGTGGTCTTAACGCAGCGCGCAAGCTGCGCAACAACCGCCGTGAACAGCGGTGGTCCGATCTTGCGTACAAGAAGCGTGCTCTGGGCACTGCCTTCAAGTCATCTCCCTTTGGTGGCTCTTCTCACGCCAAGGGCATCGTTCTCGAGAAAGTCGGTGTCGAGGCCAAGCAGCCCAACTCGGCCATTCGGAAGTGTGTCCGTGTGCAGCTGATCAAGAACGGCAAGAAGGTCACTGCTTTCGGTGAGTTTCTCTCCTTTTGCAATTTCCTATATCCTGTAGTTGTGCTCGCTCTCTAACCCTCCTGCGCCTAGTCCCCAACGACGGTTGCCTGAACTTTGTGGATGAGAACGACGAGGTCCTCCTGGCCGGTTTCGGTCGCAAGGGCAAGGCCAAGGGTGATATCCCGGGTGTGCGTTTCAAGGTCGTCAAGGTGTCCGGTGTCGGTCTGATGGCTCTGTGGAAGGAGAAGAAGGAGAAGCCAAGATCTTAAACGCGTCGCGGCGAGAAAGGGGAAGGCAATGCAATTCACAAAAAATTTACTCATACACGGGATATGGTCACAACCACGAACAACGGCTTTGGAAGATGGGCGGCGCGAAGCAGGAGCACGCGAGGTCATTTTTCAAAGAGCTTGCTGGAGACCGGAGTTATATGGCTCCGCCCAGCAGGGGGGTAGCGCCTAGGAGTCTTCTGGTAGCTATGATCAAGAAATAAAACTGTAAAAAACTTGACTATGCGTCTTGGTCTGCTGGCCTGGTAGCAGTATTCTTTAATATTGCTGTTACTTTAATGCGTTATTCATCTATTATACATTGGCGCTTTTCCCTCATTCGCCTCTGGCTAAGCGTCGGCGGCCATCTTCTCCGTATTTTTTGTTTTGTCCTCCTGGCCATAGTACTGGATCAGATAGTCGGCGCCGAGGCCGAAGCTGATGGCACCGCCTGTCAGCAAGCAGCCGTTGACGAACCACCACCAACAATCCTTGACGTTCTTGAGGTTGACACGGCGAATCATGATGCCCAGCGACAGCAGCGCGCCGCCGCAGCTACCAACGAAAAAAGCCGGACCGGCACCGGAGGCCACGCCTGCGGCAGCCAACAGGCCGACCTGTACAGCGGCCAGTCCGGAAAGCACGTACTTGGTCTGCGCGTCGTGCTTGAGCGCGATACTCTTGATGCCGGCTTTGACGTCGTCCTTGATGTCCATGTGGGCGTAAATCATGTCGTAGAGTACGGTCCACGCGACGTTGGACGAGTACAGCAGCCCGGCGGCCAGCAGTGCGCTGTTGTTGGCCAGCAGGTCGACGCCGAGCGCGGGAAAGCCCATTATAGCACCCCACGAGAAGGTCAGGCCGAGCACAAACTGCGGGTAGTACGTGACCCGCTTCATCAGCGGGTACGTCGCCACGAGCGCCAGGCTGGGGATACCGTAGTACAGGCACGACGTCGGGAACTGCACCAGGATGCCCAGGCCGGCCAGCAGCTGCACCCCCGTGAAGGCGAGGCCGCGGAACGGCGTGATTGCCCGGCGGGCTAGAGGGCGGTGCCGCGTGCGCGCCACCATGGGGTCCAGGTTGCGGTCCCAAAGGTCGTTGATGCTGCAGCCGGCGCTGCGCATGATTAGCGCCCCGCCAAAGAAGAGCAGCGACGTGCCGACTACCGCTCCGGGCGCTGCCATGGTCGGCTGCACCATAGGCGCCGCCATCAGCGTCGAGAAGAGGCAGGGGAAGAAGAGATAGTAGGTGCCCGTCGGCTTGTCGATGCGCGTCAGCTCTGCGTACGGCACCCACGATGCCGGCAGTACCGAGAGGAGGCCTGTCGTCGGGCGAGAATACGGCGGCGGAGGACTTGACGTCTCATCTGCACCAGTGTTTGCAGGGGCTGTTGTCACCGTCGTCGTCGTCGTCGTCGTCGTCGCCATTCTGGTCACGGCTGTCGTGTGGATGCGGGCCGGCGTAGATGGCGCCTTGGAATCGCAGCAGCTGCCGCAACGGGACGCAGATAAGCTTGCTGGGATCAGCAGCGCATGCGGGCGCCGGAGGACAGTAGCCTGCCGCCCAGAAAAGCTCGCCGGCTGTGCCAGCCGCAAGCTCCGAGCGTAGATACTCTGCATGGTTTGCTAGTCTGTGCAGCTGCCTGAAGCAGCCGTGTGAGCCTCACTAGCACTGGCACTGGCAAGCCGAAAGGCCCAGAGAGCACTAGGTATAAGTGCTGCAGGGAAGCAATGTGGTCTGAAGGAAACCCGAAGGAGACGGTGAAGGCTTAGGCCGTTGGTCCCGAGTCGTGGAGCTTGTGAAATATCAATCGAAGCTCGTTTGTGCTCAGGCACGTGCCGCTAATTTTTCTCCACAGCGAGCTGTAAGATACTTCTACGAGTCAATAAAGCATTTTTGCTCCATTCCATTCGCGGGTAAGGTGAGACACGAAAAGCTTTTTCTACCTGGGCTTTGCCTCATAAATTTATCCGGACCCTGAGCTGAAAAGGTATCTTACCTCGCCGAATTTTTATTTTGTTTTATTTTGTTTTCACAGAATGTGCACGGAACCAGTTAGCTGCTATGTAAGACTACATCCGCCAGCTACAAATCTTTGGCCAATGAGAAGCTGTGGCATCAATTCAGCCGCTCCAAAATTCTTATTGGTTACCGATGAGAGGTTACTATATGTGGACAGTGTTTCTTAATAAAGTTGTGCAGTTTTCTTTAGTTTGTCTACGAGGAGCAGGCTACTTGCAGAAAATCGTTTGGTCCCCTTTCGGAGCCCTTTCGGGGAATCAGCATCTTTGTACAAAATAAGTCGATTGCGGCTCCTTGGAGTTGAGTTAGACAGTTCCCAGGGTCTAGTCAGCTCTCTGTGCCATTATTTGAGCGGGTTATGTGCGTTGAGGCCCGTCCAGATTCTATGTAAAGGCAGATACTCCCTAAGAAGTTCGGCCAGCTCTGCTCAGACAGGTAGCATCGCATAAGCAATTGCGTGGGGGACGACAGGTTTTCCTTAGAATACCTCTCTTGGTCGTTCCATCGTCCGAATATGACCCAACAATCGCGGCAGTCAGAATGTCCAAGCGAGAAATTCATGCAAGTAGTCCTCCGATGCTATCGCAAAGGAAGCAGGGCGTTTTCAACACATTCAGCATTTATTTTGAAGTTGTTTGAGCATTGGATACTTCGTTGTTGCTAATTTGGTACCGTGGCTTGTGCCGTATGCAGAGGCTTTCTGCTGGATACGGGCCCGTTTGACAGTAACTGAAAGCTTTCTTCTCGGTTTCAGAGAATTCGGAAAGCGCTTTGAGTACGACGGAGACCGACTGGCGTTGCTTTTAGCGGAGTAGAGCATCCACGTGCTTACGTACAAGTCACGTGTTCGCCATGGGCCGCACAACACTAGCGCGACGGTATCTGTCTAATCTCTAATACAGCTTCAAAGTGAATGCGCAATTGCCCGCCGGGGCCTTTTTACGCATCTCTAGACAGCTAACGCGTCGCGGAACTTTGCGTGAACGGGGCCATCTGACCCTGCTATCCGCCGCCATCTGAACAACGTCGCTACATTGCTGCAGCGCGGCTGTATGTGGCAGGGTCAATAAGCGCCCACTAGCTGACCAGCTCGTCTTTCCTGCGGCGTATGGCCAATCCAATCTGGCTCGGTGGCAAAATCCATCCACAGCTGGAAAGCAGTGAAAGCCCACGCGGCCATAGCCGCCGCTTGCGACAATGCCGAGCTCTCTCCATCCCCAGGCGAAGTTTGACCCGATCCCGCCAGACCTCGACCTGCACGATCTTGTCGCGGACACACCCAATTTCGAGTGGGCCACACACATCTCAGCTTCAGAGATCTTCACTCTCGGCCAACAACGGTTCGAACAGCTGGTCTACATCCATGTCATCAATGGCGGGAAGCCGCTGGTCATCAATAACTGGAATAGCCGGCTGCCAAAGCACCTGTTCAGCCCGCAATGGCTGCAGGACAACTACAACAGGAAGGAGGAGAACGTGTGGGATATCAACAACAAAAGCAACATCCCCATGACGATGGGACACTACCTGCGCTCCATGAAGCAGCTGACGGACCAGTGGACGCCCCGAAACTTTCGCGACGAACGCCGCCAGCGCCTATACCTCAAGGACATGGACTGCCCGCCGGAGTGGCAGGAGCGCCTGCGCAAGGCTCTCCCGCTCAGCATATTCTATCTCAACGAGAGCGTGGAGCCACGGGCAGGAAACTGTGGCATGGATGACGATGGAATGTTTGTCGACAGTCAACAGGCTGCCCGCGCTGGCGACCTGATGAGCAGCCTGCCGCCGGAAATGCGCGCCGAAAACCTCATGTGCTACATCGGCCACGAGGGCACTTACACGCCGGCCCATCGCGAGATGTGTGCCAGCCTGGGCCAGAATATTATGGTTGAGGCTTCGGGCTCGGATAACGGCGAGCGTCCTGGCAGTTCTATTTGGTTCATGACAGAGACGAAAGACCGCGAGGTCGTCGGGGAATACTTCCTGTCGATGCTGGGCCATGACGTGGAGATCGAAAAGCACTTTGCACAGATAAACGCCTGGAAGAAGGCTACGTTCCCTGTCTACATTGTCGAGCAGAGGCCTGGTGACCTTATCCTAGTGCCGCCGCTGGCGCCGCACCAGGTGTGGAACCGCGGCACGCGCACGATGAAGGTCGCGTGGAACCGCACCGTGGTTGAAACGCTCGACATGGCCCTCCACGAGGCCCTGCCCAAGGCGCGGCTCGTATGCCGCGACGAGCAGTACAAGAACAAGGCCATCATATACTACACGCTCGGCAAGTACTACACCGAGCTCGAGAGCGCCCGCAACGACAACCAGCTGGCTTCCTTTGGCATCAGCCAGGACATGCCGCGCAGCTCTGTGCGGACGCAGCAGGTTGCCAACGACTTCAAGAAGCTGCTGCAGCTGTATGCCGAGATACTTGTGGACGAGATGTTCGGCACCAAGGAGAAGAGCGTCGAATACATTCCGTTCGACTCCAATATCACATGCTCGTACTGCCGCGCCAACATCTTCAACCGCTTTCTGACATGCACGCACTGCACGCGGCAGCTGGTCGGCGGTGACGACGACACGTACGACGTCTGCATGGAATGCTACGCCATGGGCCGATCGTGCGCCTGCGTGTCGGGCCTGAGCTGGTGCGAGCAGTGGCCGTGGGAGGATCTGGTGGCCAACTACGAGCGATGGCGGGCCCTGGTCATTAGCAACGACGGCTTCATCGACGCGTTTGCGTCGCCGTCGGCCTTGGAGGTGGCAAAGCTGCGCGCCGGACGCAAACCCGTGGCTCAGATCTGCCAGGAGCAGCTACGGCGACGGCCGTTTCGTGACATCCACCAGCCACTACCACAATATCCGGACAAGGAGCTGTCGGAGCCCGAGGTGGACGAGGACGGCCGGGTCAAGAAGAAGAAGAAGAAGTCGGCGCGACAAGCCAAGAAGGGCGACACATACCGCTGCCACTCGTGCTGCCACAAGGACCACCGGTACCGCCTCGCGTTTTGCACGACGCCCGGCTGCGCGGAGGCCTACTGCTACGGTGTGCTGTACCGGGGCTTCGACATGATGCCGCAGACGGTCATGCAGCAGGAGTACTGGAGGTGCCCGCGCTGCATGAATATTTGCAACTGCGGCGCTTGTCGACGCGGCGGCTTGACGAAGCCGTATGTGCCCAAGAACACGCTGCTCGGCCACGACACGCGGCCGATTGCGGACGACCGCAGCGTCGAGTCGCTCATCAACTTCAAGCTGCACAACCTGCTCTGGCTGCGCAATGCCGGCGAGGAGGGCCGCAGCAAGGACAGCAGGCGCATGCAGCGGCTGCGCCAGGCGGCTGACGAAGCCAAGGCGGCACAGCAGCAGCAGCAGCAGCAGCAGGAGGAAGGGGGCGACGAAGGTATGGGGGCGGACGGCATGGATGGATTCGGGACACAGAACGCAGAGTACGACAGGCAGCAAGGCACTATCATGTTGAGCGACGACGAGCAGCAGGAGCAGTATGCGACTAACGGCTGTACGACGGACGGAGTTGCCGCCTCGTCTGGCGAGGTGCAGCACTCGGAGTTCCCGATGGCGGACGGTCCGGACAGAGACGCGGAAACACTTCTCCGAGAGTCCCAGTCCCTGCAGGACTACCCCGACCCATCAGGATATCCGGATCCGTCGGTGACAATGTTCGGCCGGGCGTACTACCAGAACGACGACAGCCCTGACAGGATCTTGTTTGACCCGTACCGCGAGCCGCCACCGCACCAGTTCCCGGCGGGACTGGAGTCGACGGACGAGCCTCCCGAGTTCCTCGACAGCGTTGAGCACAGGCCAGCCCGGCGGCCGCGGCAGGGGAAGGACATCGACCCCGACTACCGGGAACCCAAGCTGCACCGCAAGAAGCCACGGCCTTCGAGCGACGCGGCGGCCGAGCTGGGGATGCACCTAGACCCGGCGCTCTTGGCCGCAAGCGCCCCTCCAGCCATGCAGAGTGTTCCGGTGGGTGATGGGGGTGTCAACAGTGCCAATAGTGCCAATGGCAGCAGTGGTGCGGTTGCATCCTATCAGGTTCATGCTACTGCTGTCGACACCAGCAGCAGTGCAGTGCATATCGCTCCCACCCCCATAGCTCCCGCGCCCACTGCAATCAGTCCTCTTGCAACCATTATAGCACCTGCACCCCCCATAACCTTCGTGGCCTATGTTCCCGTGGCGGCTATGGAACACTCGTCCACTCAAATGGACGTTGATGCAGGGTCTCCTGCAGCAGCAGGAGACAATGAGAGCGAGGATAGCGACGACGATGAGGAGGTGTCGTATGGCTTTCCAGCCAACGTGCCCGAGCTGCGACACGCACGGCCAAAAGCATCGTACATTATCGCGGAGGTGGACAGCGACGCTGACGACGACCAGCTGGACGTGGACGCATTGCTGGACATGGCCGCGTCTGCATCTGCGGAGCAAGCCGAAGCCAGCAAGCAGCTGATGCCGGCCGCAGCGTTGGCTGTATCATCCGAGGCAACCGGTGCAGACAGCGCTGCTACTGCTGCAAAGACACCAAGACCCTCAGCCACCCCAGGACCGCGAAGACGTGGTCGTCCCCGCAAGTCGGACGCCGACGTGGGCGCCCTGTCGAGACCCCTCTCGAACGGCACATCCGACAGCGTGACAGCGCCTCCCAAAGAGCCCGCAGGCAGACCCCAGGTGAATGCAGACCAGCTGGAAGAAGGCGGAGGTAGAAGTGGCCGTACGCGTCGTGGGCAGCGCAGCACAGACGTCACCGTCGTTCTAGAGCCGGCGAAGCGGCGGCCAGGGCGTCCTCCAAAGAGGCGAGTGACACCATCTCCATCACCATCTGCGTCGCCATCTGCGTCGCCATCTGCGTCGCCATCTGCGTCGCCATCTGCGTCGCCATCTGCGTCGCCATCTCCGTCTCCCTCTGCATCGCCGGCTGCTCCTCCTTCGCAAGCGGCTGTCTTGCAAACTCCAACAAGATTTATGTCCATATCGGAGCGTATGGCACTCCTTGGCAAGAAATTCCGGATTGGGCGCAGCAAGCAGAAAGCAGGCGGCGATGCCGAAACAAAGAAAGGAGTTCGCGAGGAGCAGGAGGAGCAAAGGGACCAGAAACCAGAGCAAAAAGGAACAGCGGCAGCAGAAGAAGCGGACGACGCTGTGTCCCGATCTGAGAGCGTAGAAAGCGTTACGAGACCAGCGACAGTTGCGATGGGACCGTCCAAAATATCCGTGCGGATTGGGACGCCGGTGTCAATGCGGGGACCACAGCAGCAGCAGCAACAACAACAACAGAAGCCGGCAGAGAGGAATACGACAGAAAAACAAACGAGGAGCATTGAATTGCCGTCGATGGCCAAAAGCAAAACTCGGGGGCCAACGGTGGTGAGGCTGATAGAATCCGAGGACAGTAGCTCTGATGAGGACGATGACAGCAGCGACAGGGACGGAGATTATCGCCCGGCAGCGAGGAACAGCAGTGGCAGTGGTGCCAGGGCGAGGCGGCCGCGCGGGGTTGGCAGCTTTGATAGCAGCATCCCGTCTGATGACGGTAACGACGACAAGCGGCCGACTCGGACACAGCAGCGGCCCAAGTTCTATGCCAGACGAGGCCGCGGCCGTGGACGCCCTCTCGGCATTGGCAGGCTGTGAAGGAAGTTTGGAAAGTCGGAGGGTTTCACTGTGATTACATAATAGCATCAACTGGTTTGGGATGGGGAGACACGGCGAAAGGAAATGGCACGGATGTTGGCACGGATGTCGGCACAGATGTCGGCACGGATATCGGCATGATTCCCCTGGGTCCATTTGTTTTTGTTGAATGCTTTTTCCTACTTGATTCATTAATGTCCCGTTTTTGCGGGAAATATCTGAAGCACAGCGACTATCTTTGCTCTTCCCATGGTATGCATGCGGCCGCCCTCTCTCCCCCGTCTCAAGTCAAGACGGTCGGATTCGTTGGCCCGAGTGGCGCCTTGCTTTTGCCGTTTGTCGACGGGAGACTCGGACCGCTACTTTTGTCGGCCTTGATGGCCTCTTCGCTGTCGGACGCTAGTCCTGGCATCCACTCGCCGTGACCTTTCTTCTGGTCTTCGAGCGACTGCTCTTTGAGCTTCTCGACAGAGAAGTTGGGATCTTCTAAAAGCACCTTGGTTAGCTCATGCGAACTGAGGCACTTCGTCTTCCAGAGGGGTTCTTTGAACCACACCCGACTCTGATTCTTTGTGCCGCAGCACGGCTGACCCGGACAGCGGTCGGGCTTGGAGGGCCAATGGTCGTAGAGGGCGTAACGGCCGGAAAGGGCGCAAACGAAAGGCGAGAGACACGGGGGCAGTAGGCATTTTTTCTGGTAATGAATCTATGCGTGTGTGTATTTCGGACGCTATTGCTTGACATAGGCGTGCGTTGAGCAACGACGGTGAGAAGACATATGGGCAATTGCGCGGGGGAAAGCATAAGACGCCGAATATAGGGATACGGAAAGGACAGGAGATATGCTGAGGTGGTGTAGAGCAAGCAGAACCATGATTGGATGTATGACGTCAGTGATTGGCTGGTTTTGGCCGGGACTTCTCTGGACGAATGCACATAGTCACAGTGCATGTATGGCATGACGTGCGCCGTGCGATGTGCGATGTGCATGTTTTCCTCTTATTTGTTCTGTTTCTAAGCGGTGGCGTGTTCTGAAAGATCATGACTTTTCAAGGACGCATCAATGTAGCAGGCCAAATGTGGTTAACGGATGTAGGATATATAAATATACTAACTATGTGATGAATTAATGAAGTAGATAGAATAGTTAACAAAATAATGTTGAGACAAAAAGTCACAATACAGAACTCTATAGAGGATGTAGTGAATTAGATCAGGAAATGAAAGAAAGACAAAAACGGTTTGGGAAGAATGCAATTGCAGGCCAACGAGTAACCCAAACCAAATAGACAACATCAATCTACGATATACCATCACGATAGTGACCGATGCAGCTCCTCAACGGAAGACAATCACGTGGATGTTCGTCTGCCCTTGCATTGGTAGTCGGGATGACAGACAAAGAACAAGATGGGAAAGTCCGACCCGCGCTACTGCCAAGATTACCAGTTGCCTACCTTGCTTTGTACTCATACATAGTATGAGTAATTAAACATCGACACAGTGCATGATCTGACAGGTCCGATGCAGGTGGACATTCTCTGGTGGCCGATCTTATCAGACTCCCGTACACCGCTGTTTCTGATCTCTTGCACTGACAAGTCGTTGCTCTAATGGGTGTGTATATATAGCTCTGGCCATACAAATGATCCATGATCCTTTTCGCAAAGTCTCTTAGTGCCATCCGCTGCCACCGCTGTTCGTAACTTATGTAGGATATTATATAATGTACAAGCATGAATACGTGGTTGAAAAGGTATAAAAAGCAGTAAAAATGGAAGAAAAGCAGGGAAACGCTAGGACAACGGTCGCACTACCCCTGCAGCTCGTAGTGATGGGATTTAACAATCGGATGCAGCTCGAGGGCGGGCATCTCTTGTGCTGGGATTTGTATGTCGCCGTCGGTCTTGGCAAACATGGCAGACGAAGAGCAGTCGCTGACAGGGCCGGTGGGTATCGGCGGGGCATTGCGTGCCTGAGCCTGCCGTCGACGGCGGAACCACCAGAGGAACAGGCCGGCCAGGATGCTCAGGACGGCGACGGCAGCGACGACGATGCCTGCCGTGGCCCCAGTGGACAGGCTTGAATTTGTCTGGGCCTGTGTGGAAGCGGAGGAGCTGCTGGAGCTGCTGCTACTGCTGTTACTGCTCGAGGTGTAGGAGGTGGTGGTGTTTGTCTCGGCACAAAAGTTGGTGACTTGGTTTCCGCTGGTGTCAACGGCAACGAGGTCCTCACTGGCAGTAGGGTTTGCCTCCCAGAGGGTGAAATGGCCGGCGTCCTGGTTGACGAGCAGGTAGGCTGCAGCAAAGAGCTGGCGGCCCAGCTGGGGCATACCGCTGGCCTCTTCGGCCTGCAGAGAGTCGATGAGGAGGTCGGGCTCGGTGGCGTTGGCAACAATATCCCCGGTGGTCTGGTTGATGTAGACGTGGGGCACGACGAGCTGCTCGTTGGGGATGCGGATGCTGGGACCGTTCTGAAAGGTGATGGTGAGGGCGCCGGCATAGGGGTCGCCGGCGGCTGCGAGGTAGCGCATGTTCCAGTAGTAAACGCCGAGGGAGCGGCCAAGGCTGCCGATGCTCGTGTTGGTGAGAGAAAGCATGTTGCCAAAATAGGGGTCCAGCGGCAGGCGGAAGAGGCTGGCGAGGCCGGGCTGCAGACAGGCCTTCATGATGGTGCTGCTGTTGGGGAAGATGCTGGCGGTGGTGCTGTTGGGGAAGTTGAGCTCGATGTCGGTGATGTTGACGGTCAGCTGCGTCGAGCAGTCGCCCGAGACGGATCCTAGCGCCTTTGTGTAGCCGTTTCCGACGACCTTGGCCCGGTCGAAGCCGCCGAGGACGAGGCTTCCGTCCAGCTGCGCCCCGCCAGACTTCCGCGGCGAGTCGCTGCCCAAAAAGAAGCCCCAGCTGCGCGACGCGATCTTGCCCGAGGTGCGCAGTGCTCCCAGCAGGCTCGAGTTGACGCCCAGGCCGACGTCGACTTGCGGGAAATACTCGTCTGACTGGTCGCCCGGGTTGCTCAGCGCCACGCCCAGCGGGAACCCTGTCAACGTGACGTTGTCGTTGAGCCGGACCGTGTCGGCGATCTGCGTCACCTCCACCACCTCCGTGTCGTTGGAGAACATGCTGGCGCTGGCCGGCGTGCGCGTCTGCGACGTCAGTGAGTTGTACGCCCCGCCCCGAAACGTTGTGCAAGCGCCGTCTGTCCAGCTGCCCGAGCCGGGACTGTCGTCCAGGCAGAAGCCATCGGTGCCGTAGAAAATGGTATTATTTTGGGGTCTGTGTTCTTGTTAGAAGATAAGAAGTGATAAAGAGAAGGACAACAGAGGGAGATATAAATAAATAAAAATAAAGGAAAGAAACTGCATGTAAAGATGACAGAGAACGCACACTGCTGGCATCAGAGCAAACATCTGTGCCGGCTCGCCAATGGCCAGCTCAATGCCTCGTGCAACCTTGCTGTTTGGCAGGCTCACATTGCCGATACGGAGAGCCACGGGGTAGGGCGCACAAGTCATGATGCGGATGTTAAGACGGCTGTCTTACAATGTAGTAGAATCAAATCTGAGATAATAGACGATGCATTGTTGAGACAAAAATACAGCCTGTATGATGCTAATGCTGAGACAAAAACGAAGAAATAAATAAAATAAAACCTCGCCCGAAATACGGAAAGACAGACGTGCAGGCCTGTCACAAGTATATAGATACATGTGTGTGTAGCCTATACGTAGCACCACAGACGCCATGGCGGTTAAACAGGCCATGAAACCCCAACATACACAAAACGTCTTCGTCCTGGTGACGAGACGCCCAACATACGGGCCCTCGGCTGCATTGGGTGAGTTGTACAAGCTCCTACAGAGAGCAGAGAGCATCGCGGCTGCTGGCATTGCAACAGCCAAAGGAACATGGGTCTAAAAAGGGAAAAGAACAAAACGAAGTCTTCTGCAGCTTGTCTAGTGGCTGTGATGCTTTCATTTCAATTGCAGTACGTCTGGCCAATCAGAGAAAGGGTTTATGGGGCCTTGCGGCCTGACCCGTCTCCGAGCCACTTACATCAAGCGCACAACCGCTACGCCCCACAAAGCCATATCCACCCCGTATATCGGCCGATTGCTGTGACACGGGAAGAGGGCCAGCGGCAACGGACAGCCTATCATACAGCGGCAGCAGACGGCTGCAGGAGCGGGACGGCAACAGGATGCTTGAAATTCAGGGGTGACGCGGAAAAAGACAATGCATTGTGTATCTGAAGCCCGTCTTTGTGGGACGATTGACATCGGAACGGCCTGTTGACGGTAGATAAGCACAACTGGTCTGCTTTCAGACGCGCGCTTTAAGGCCTGTCCCGTCTCTCGTAATGAAGAGGACCTGGTGGATCTACAGCCCGATCCTTCAAGCGGAATCACGGCATGGTTGATGTTTTAGGTTTTAAGTTTATGTACAAGATTTTTTTTTGTCTGTACTAATGCAGACGGTTTCCTGCTTCTTCGTGCGTCTCCTGCGTGTCTGTTCAGCGAGCTCAACTGTCATTTTATCTATCTGCAAATATGCTCGCACGAATTGGCCACCCACACCAGAGGCGGAGGACGTCTGTCCTGCTTGCCATCCTCTTCTCTCTTACCATCTTCACGCTGCTCAGTCCGGCCTGGCGCCCATACGCGGACCCTCTGCCCCGGTGGCGGTCGCCCGGTGCAGTGGCTAAATCAGCAGAGGAGCAAGAGTCGTCGGAGCCTCCATCGACGGTGCCCTCTTCCTCTCCCCTGTCTCTTGTCCCCGAGCTGGAGGAGATCTCCCGAGCGACCCCTTTGGCGGACGAGTACTGCCACCGTCGATTTACAGCCAGCTACCTCGAGGATCTGCGTGACCACGCTTTCCAGTACTGCTCTGCCGGGGAGGCTAGCAGCGACAACAACAACAACAACAACAACACAGTTGCAGAGCCATCTTCCTCCCGACTCACCTGCTTCCACGCCCACGCCCGGTCCGACAATGAAGCGGACTCGTTCTGCTTGGCCTCAGGCGCCAGGCTGGACGTCGAGCGCGGCCGGTTCGTGCTCGACTGCGCTGTGCGTGAGCCCGATGCAGACGACACGGCCCGCGGGATCGTGCCCCTGGGCGACATGCGGCCGTACTGGTACGAGACTGGGCCGCGGACGATCATGGACCGATTTGTTAGTATCGAGAGGAGCAGCGCCGGAGAGGTGCCTGCAGTGGTTAAGGCCACCGGGGCCGAGCCTCCGCGCTTCGTCCTGCTGGTCAAGCGAGAGGGCAACGGCAACCTGTGGCACTGCCTGATGGAGATATGGGCAATGACCATGTCGTTTGACGTGCTGCGCATGAGCCGGTCGCTGGAGGAGACCGAGAGCGGGAAAGACAACCAAGCAGCGCCGGCGCTCTTCCGCTTCCCTGACGACATGGAGCGCACCCAGATGGTCGTGCTGGATGACCACGACTTGGACGGCCCGACATACGATCTGTGGCGGATGTTCTCGCACCAGCCAGCTGTGCGGCTGCGCGACGTCATCGCAGATCCTTCACGTCTCGTCGGCGGCATCGGCGCGCCTATGCAGCTGATCCTGCCGCTGCCGGGCGCGAGCAATCCGCTGTGGCAGAACGACTGGGAGCTGCGGGGCTGCGGCTCCGGCGCTGCCGATGCCCCGCTGCTGCGCTTGTTTGTGCGGCGCGTGCTGGACCGCTTGGGGATTCCTCTCGTGACAGGGCCGAGGGTGAATGCGAAGGAGAAGGATGAGAACCAACCAGAGCCGGGTTCGGAGTCGGAGACAGAGTCTGCAGTCACCGTCACGTTTCTCGACCGCCAGGGCACGCGCCGGCTATTGGGCCAGGGCGTCCTGTTAGAGCGACTTCGCGCGGCCTACCCGGCCGGCCGCGTGACCGTGCAGTCTGTTGACATGGCTGGGCTCTCGCTGGTCGAGCAGGTGCGGATCGTGCAGCAGACCGACGTCCTCGTTGGCGTGCACGGCGCCGCGCTGACCCACGCCATGTTTATGCGCGAAGCTGGCGGCGGCGCCGTCGTCGAAATACAGCCCGCCGGCCTTGGCTACCGCGGCTTCCGCAACCTGGCCGCCATGCGCGGCCTGCGCTACTTCTCGGCACAGGCAGAGATAGTGGCGCCTGGCGAGAGAGCGGATGAGGCCGAAGAAAAGGCCGAGACAGAAACCACAACAGACGATAAAACCCACGAGCTTACCCGACGTGACGGCGAGTGGCAGTTCTCCAACGTGCGCATCGAGGAGGACCGCTTCCTGCAACTGCTGGACGCCGCCATCAAGTCGCAATACAACGTAGGCCAGCGTAGCTGGGACGTGGTATAGACAACCTAGACATGGACAGTGCACGAATGTTCATCTCATATATCAGGGTTCAATGGGTATATCTATTTGTGTTGCATGGAGCAATTGCATTTTGAAAGTTTTTAGATAGTGAGTGGGGTACGGAGTATAATGTTAGACTATGCAATATGAAGATCGGTTTTCGTTCTGTTTACGAGCTAGAGCATCAAGAAATCTTTGTCACGTGGTCACATGACCGAACACAGGAATTGGCCCCATGGTTGGGCAGCGTTGACGATCTTGCCTGCATTTCTTATTTCCAATATGGCATTCCGCAAGCAAATGCGAAAACACCCAGAAAGCATCCACCGGCCCATCTACCCACAGCACCTGCTCCACAGGAAATTTCGCAAAAATTGCCTGGGCAATCTGCCTCATGCCATCTAGTCCACTACGTGGATTTGGATATTGAGGGCCACGGAAGAGACCAAATTGGCAACCGCACTGCCTCCAAGGCTGCAACTCAAGGCAGACAAACACGACATTCTTTCTGATTGAGCTCCCTCCTGCGAGCAGCTTACTACTGGCATGCAAGATACGAGCAAGATAATTAAGTACTCTGTACGTGGGGGAAGACGGACTCACAGCTGTGCCCAGCCTGCTTGTCTGTCATCGCCCATCCCTTCGACGGGTTCCACCCACACAGACTCAAATATACCTCCTACTCGTTCACATAGCCTCGCCCCCTTGACTGGATACAGCAAGGCGCCGCCTGACGACTGGGCAATAGCGCAGGTGCCACTCTCATCCTGCAGGACGTGCAGGGAAGTTGCAGAACACGACCATCAGACACCCTGCTGTCCAGCTGTCCAGCTGTCCAACTGCCCAGCTGTCTGGCTGTCTGGCTGTCTGGGCTGTTCAACAGTCTGCCTTCCCTCGTCTCTCGGCCCCCTCCTTTCGTCCCCTTCTGCATTCCGTACCCGCCGTCTGCTTTTTCCCGTTTCGCGAAGGCCCCCCTCCTACTATGGTCCAGTATTACCCCCGTTTCTGATTCGGCTGACTAGACAGGGGATGTCTCCCACGCTTTAGGCACTATGTAGCGTCACAGCCCGTTTTTTTTCTCATTGCGCTGTGCGTCACAAATTCCCACCATCCATCTGTGGCGCTCCGTATGGTCCGTAGCGAGATGGAAGAGGTCTCCACCGGCCACGGACTCTTAATTGCTATTTTTTTTTACCGCACAGTACGAGAAAGTAAGTACTATACATAGTACGGAGAACTTGTACAAAGTACCTTTCTACGCGGACACCGCCCATTCATCTTTCCAAAACCTCCAATGCAGGGTGTGTCCCCATTTCCGTGCCCAAACAGCCGACTGCCCCTCATATTACGTGTTTTGGAATCTGCGGACCGGGGAGGGTGGTATAACTGTTTATGCTGGGACTGTGCAGTGGTGTTGTGCTGAGCTGTTCGGCTTCCTATCCCGCAGTCCGAATCCGGTCGGCTGACCGTTGCAGATGTATGGGGAAAAAGGAAGAAGAAGAAGAAGAAGAAGAAGAAGAAGAAG
>JRUC01000565.1:0-16977 GCA_000806385.1 Leptographium procerum
GGCTTGAAGGGGGATGTGGGCAATATGTCTTGTGTTGCATTTTGCTTCTGTTAGCCTGTCAGTTTTGCCAGATAGTGCTGGGCTGATATCTGCGGGTCGTGATTGGCTAGCTGGTAGAACTCTGCTTATCGTTGGACATTACGAGTACAAATTGGGCAGGAGCGGTCGGCTGCAACGGACAGTCCAGAACGCGGGAATAATACACGTGACGTCCCACTGTTATTTCCACGCTGTGCGATAAGATTTCTGGTTTACTGATTTCTGATTGATTTGACTTTGGCTTTGATTTTGATTTGAAGCTATTATCCCAATCTTTTACATCTCGACTACCGCGACTGCCTTGACCTCCACAACCATGCGCGGGTCCGGCAGCTCCTTGACGCCAATAGTGGCCCGCGCAGGCGCTACAGCGCGCGTGGGAAAGACCTTGTTCCACTCCTCATTCATGCCCGCATAGTCCCGCTTCATGTCCACGACGTAGACGACCGTGTCGATAAGGTTCTGCACGCCGCCCTTGCCGCCGGTGGCGCCCTTGACGACGGCGTCAATGTTCTCCAGCACGGCCGCGGTCTGCTTGCGCACGTCCAGCGTCAGTGTGCCGTCGGCGTTCTCAGTCACGCCCGGCCAGGTGCCATCAGGCTTGACGCAGGCCGTGCCGGCAATGTAGATGGTCCGGTGCGCGGCAGCGGGGGCCAGGCGGGCGTTGGAGAAGATGCTGGCCGGCTCAGGGCCGCTGGGGTTGACAATGTATGCGTCGCCGTTAGGAGCCATTGTGTGTGTCTTTTGGTAGGGAAGTGTGGAAGTGGGTTTTGAGGTTGAGAGTGGCGAATTTCGAGATTGTGGCTTTCAGGTGTTGGATTGGCTTGAGTCTTGAGATTAGAGAAGAGAAATCAGAGCAGACATGACGAGCTCTGCATCTTCTCGACTTGTATTTTGAAGCTATCGCTATGCCCGCGCGATGACGGCGTCGGGATGGCCGACTTTGTTCGGCTGCAGAGATAGGAAAGGATTTGCGCGGGTTATCCGCCACTAATGCGTCCCAGCGGCCGTCGGACGCGAGGCGGACAGGCCTCAGGCGGACAGGCCTCAGGCGGACGGACGGAAGACGCCGACAGATTGACAGAGTACAGACTGAAGACAGACGACAGACGACAGACGACAGATGACGGACAGTACAGACAACGCAGACAACGCAGACAACGCAGACAACGCAGATAACGCAGATAACGCAGACAAACGCACTCTGCAAAAGGCACTAGACACTATGGAGACGCGGTACCACGAGATCCGCGACTTTCGCTTCGAGGACGGCACCGTCCTGCCGTCCGTCTCGGTCGCCTACACGGACAGCAATGTGCAGGCGGCCAAGACGGCGCTGATCATCACGTGCTTCCGTGGGCGCATTCCTGCCACGTGCACGTTCTCGACGGGCCCGCTGGCCGCGCTGAGGGACCACCGCGTCATCGTGGTGGCGCTGTTTGGCAACGGCGAGTCGGCCAGCCCGTCCAACACACCCGGCTTCCCGCAGGCCACGGCCGACTACCGCGACTGCGTGCGGGCGCAGCTCAGCCTGCTGGTCGCCCTGGGCGTCGACCAGCTCGACGTCGTCGTCGGCTTCTCCATGGGCGGCCAGACGGCTTACCACTGGCTGCTGATGCACCCGCAGATGGTGCGGCACGCCGTCATCATCTGCTCGTCGGCGCGCACCAGCCGCCACAACCGCCAGTTCCTCGAGGGCCCGCGGGCGGCGCTGGAGAACTCGGCTGACTACGTGCCCGCGGCCGCTCGCACGGCAGCCACGCCGCCCTGCCGCCGCGGGCTCAAGGCCTTTGGCAAGGCCTACTCGGCCTGGCTGGCCAGCGCCGACTGGTTCGACCAGGAGCTGTACCGCCGCCTCGGCTTCGACAGCCTGCAGGCCTGGGACGACGTCTTCACCGGCGCAAACTACCACGGCTGGGCCCCCGACGACCTGCTGGCCCAGCTCAGCATGTGGCAGCGCGGCGACGTCACCGTCCTGGCAGCAGCACCCTCCGGGCCCGACCAGGCTGCTGCTGCTGCACCATCCCTGCAGGAGACGCTGTCGCACATCCAGACGCCCGTGCTGCTGCTGCCCAGTCGCAGTGACCAGTACTTCCGATGGGAGGCATCCGAGCGAGAGGCGCAGTGGCTGCCCAATGCGACCCTCAAGCCGATTCCGTCTGTCTGGGGCCACATGGCCGGCATCGGCGTCAACCCAGAAGACGCACGGTGGATGGACCAGCAGATAGACGAATTTCTCAAGAGCTAGCTAGAACGTGATTATAATGGACAAAAGCAAAGCGTACATGTTTTTAACAGATTAAACTTAATCTCTTTCCATTGTTTTTCGTAACAAGCTTGTATCTACTTCTATGCACACTCACTTTTCTCCACTCTCCAGCTCGGCTCGCCCCCTCTCAAAAAGGGCGGCGGCCAGGAGGACCTTGTCGTCCTCAAACCGCCTGCCGACGAGCTGCATGCCGACGGGTAGCGGCACGTCTGGCTGGGCCGCGTGGGCGGCAAAGCCGCAGGGCACGCTGAGGCCCGGGTGGCCGGTGACGTTGAAGGGGCTCGTGTTGTTGGTGGTGCCGACGGCGTAGCCCATCTTATCGCGGACTGACATATTTGCGAGCTCGGCATCGGCCGGCAGCGGCTTGGCCACGTCTGGCGCGCAGGGCGTCACGAGTATGTCGACATCTGCGAGGACGGCGTCGTAGGCGGCGCGGAGAGCCAGCACGAGGCGGTGGGCCTTGGCCTCGAGGCCGGGTGGCAGCAGCCGCTGGGCAGCCGCCTGGCTGAGCAGGATGTTGACCGCCGCCGGGTTGTTGGAGTGTAGGCGCTCATACGTGGTCGGAGACGGCGGCCAGTGCGCCGGGGCCGGGTGGATGTGCGGCGGCAGGTAGGTCAGGTGGCCAGAGCAGCGGCCTTGTAGCAGCCATGTGCCCATGGACGGCCGCGTGGCCGCATTCCAGATCATGGCGCCGTCAGCGTGCATCGGCACCGACACCTCGACGACTTCGGCACCAGCTGCCTCAAAGCTGGCCCGGGCCGCCTGCAGCACGGTGTCGCGGACGGCCGGTGTCAGGCCGGGCACGGCAAAGGCCTCACGCAGCAGGCCGATTCGGGGCCGGAAGGATGAGGCCGAGGAAGTGGCTCGAAACTCGGCCAGGATCGACCCGTACGGCTTGACGTGCTCTCGCAGCGGCGACTCGGGCGTCATGCGCGGGTCCAGGCCGTCGTAGCCGGCCATGGCTTCTAGCAGAGCGGCGATGTCCTCGAGTGAGGCGGCCAGCGGGCCCAGGTGGTCAATCATCGGCGACATGGACGCCGCCCCGGTGTAGGGCACGAGCCCAAACGTCGGCTTGAGCCCGTAGATGCCATTGTACGACGCCGGGATTCGCACTGAGCCAGCCTGGTCGGTGCCGATGGCCAGCTCGGCTGCATTGCCTTGGCCGAGAGTGTGGGCGGCCACCAGCGCAGCCGACCCGCTGCTGCTGCCGCCGGCCGTGTGGCCGTGCAGGCGCGGATTGTGCACCGGGCCCGTATACGAGGTGTACGACAGCGGCGACGCGCACCAGGCCTCGCAGGTCGACGTGCCGCGCACGGTGATGCCGGCGGCCAGGAGCCGGGCCACTACGGTGGCATCAATCTGCGCCAGATCCCAGCGGCCGTCGTCGGCAAAGAGGTAGGGCGATGTGCCGATCGTCGTCGGCAGCCCGCCCACTGAGATGTTGTCCTTGACAGCCAGTGAGCGGCCTCGCAGCCGGTCTCCGACACCGGCCGTTGGGGCAGCATCGGCAGCAGCAGTAACAGCTCGAATCTCGCACCGGTGGCTCCAGGCGTTGAACGGGTTCTCGCCCGCAGCCGGCACGGAAAAGGTCCGCTCGGCCGGCTGCGGTACCAGTGATGGCGGCGTGTAGTCGGCTGCATCCTCGACTTTGCCCATCACCGCCATAAAAGACCGCAGCACAGCGCGGTAGTCATCCTGATCCTGCTGCGGCGCATCAGAGGCGCCCACAGTGGCAAGCAAGCCGGCATAATCTTCGTCTGTGAGCGTGGGCCTAAAACGAGGTTAATTGGTGGGCGACAAAGGCAAAAAAAAAAAAAAAAAAACATCTCCTGAGCAGACGTACTCAGGTGCGCCGGGGATGACTACGATGGACATTATGCCGGTTGAGGATGTGTGTTTGCCTACGCTTGTATTGAACGGCTGTACTGTACGGCGCTTTGGTTCTTTGGCTGGTTCTGGAGCGCCTTTTAACTGAAGCGGAAACCCCGACGCTTGCATTCATTGGGCACAGATAAACATAATCCATTACTATTAGCATTAGCAGCTAAATGTAGCTATTCCTGCCCGTTTGCCACCAGCACCCGCCCACCGTCGATGCACAGTGATATGCCGTCAATGTACGCCTGCAATTATGTCAGCTAAGTTCTGCCTGTGCTCTGTCTGGTCCTCTGTGCAGTGTTTTTGTGGAAGGTAAAATCCAGAAAGTAAAAAGTAGTAAGACTTACGCCTGCTCGGCTTGCCAGATAAAGAACGGCACCAGCAATGTCGTCCTCGTTGCCGGCTCGCTTGGCCGGCACCTTGTCGAACAGGTTGCTGAAGATGTTGCCCTCAGCACCGACGGGGTTCATGTTGCTTGGGACGACTTGGGTAGTTTGTTAGTAAAAAAAAAAAGTTGGAAGAACAATAAAAAGAAAAAGTAAAAAAAAAGCAGCGCACGACAAAGACCAGTATAACTCACATCCCGGGTTGATGCCGGCCACGCGGACGTAAAAGCGGCCAAACTTGGCGGCCAGCAGCCGCACCAGGTGGTCGGTCGCCGCCTTGCTGGACGCGTAGCTAGTCAGGTCGACGTTGGTAACGTTGTGCATGCTCGCGCATGAGCTCGTGATGACGATGGCGCCGCGACCGTCGCCGCGGCCGGTGCGGCCGTTGCCGAGATCACGTGCGGATGCGGCCGCCAGCAGCGGCAGCAGCGCAACGGACAAGAAGTAGTGCGCCGTCGTGTTGACGGCAAACGTGTCGGCCCAGTCGCTGTGGCGCGACGACCACATGGACGCCTGCAGCTCGGCCAGCGGCGCCGTCAGCACGTCGCAGGCCACCGGAGGGTCCCGCCGGATGCCCGCGTTGGACACGAGCAGGTCCAGGTACGGCTCGCGCTCGCTGATGTGCGCGGCCAGGCCGGCGATCGCCTCCTTGCTCGACACGTCGCAGCCGTAGCCCAGCGCCGAGCCGCCGGCACCGCTGGCCGCGCCCAGCTCGTTGAGCTCGGCCACCCGCGCCTCGATCGGCTCGGATGGCAGTGCCACCAGGTACACCTTGGCGCCGTTGGTCACAAGGCCCTGGATGGTTGACAATGAAAATGAGCATGAGAATGAGTTTCACAAAGACTGGACTGCATCTTCTCGAGAGCTTTGCACCCACCTTGCATATCATAAACCCAAGACCACTGCTGCCGCCCGTGACGACGGCCACGTGCCCCTTCACACCAAACAGGCTCTCTGTCGATAGTGCGGCCATGGTGACTTGTGTGTGATGCAATATACGGAGAGGGGGCTTATGGCATGTCCGGCTCGTGGCTCCGTCTTTTCACTATGTACTCAAACTCTGGACATCGGCAGCCCTCGTCTGGATCTACTCCGCAGTCGGCACCGGTCGGGGGCAGCTGGAAACTGGTCGGATCTGCCGACCGCCTGTGGCCAATCAGCTCCACTCCGATGCTCGTTAGGAAGCAGTCGACCGTAGTGGACCGTGGTGGATTGTAGTGGATTGCAGTGGATTACAGTGGACCTCAGTGGAACTGCAGATACCATGCCGCTGATAACGACTGATAACGAGGTTGAATAACCCCACGTACGTCACCCTTACTCCCGCTGCAGAACCCATATGGGGCTACTACGGGCTACTACGGGCTACTACGGGCACACGGCACACGGCACACATGGTAGTTTTTGTATTATTTCATTTGTTTTTATTCTTTTCCTGACTAATCGTTTTCTTCTTTCTATGTGTCCGTTCTATACGGTGAAAAAAAACCCAGGCAGATTCATTGCTGCTACTTTGTTTCCCAATTTTTACTCCTTGTAGTGCTCCTTTGTCCGCTCCTCAGCCGCAAACAGGCACTCATCCAGCACGGCCTCGTCCCGGGGAATAAGCTTGACCTTGAAGTAGCGCGGGATGGCAACCAGGGCGGTCTTGAACTGGTTGTACTCGACATAGTCGGTGTTGGGCGGGGCCTCCTCGCTGGCGACGATCTTGTACGAGGACAACAGGCGGACGAGGGCAGTGTAGAGCAGGCGGCTGGCGATGAACTGGCCCGAGCAAGAGCGCGAGCCGGTACCAAAGGACAGGTGGCCAAGGCCGTCGATCTCGGCCTCCTTGGGCGGGTTCAGGCTGGAGAGCCAGCGCTCGGGGTTGAACTTGGAAGCCTCGGCGCCAAAGCGGTCCGTGTCGTGGTTGCCAGCCTGCGCGTTGATGAGAATCATGGTCTTGGGTGGGATGATCGCGCCGTTCCAGTTCACCTCGGTGACGGTCTTGCGCGGCAGGCTCATGGAGCTGACGGTGTAGAAACGGCCGGCCTCCTTGATGATGGCGTTGATGTAGGGGATCTTCTCTTCAATGTAGCTGTTGGTCCAGGCGTCGCGCACGTCGGGATAGTACCGCTTGATGTCGGCGTACGCGCGGTCCTGCCAAGCCTGGCCCTCCGGTGTGGAGAGCGAGCCAATGCACGACGTCAGGGTACCAGGGATGGTCTCGAAGCCGCCGGAGACGAGCGAAAGGCAGATGGACGACACCTCGACACCGTTGAGCTTGGTCTCCTGGTCCTTGAGGATGGCCGCCGAAATGCATGGCTTGTCGGTTCCCTCCTTGATCATGGCGCGCACCTTGTCCAGCAGCAGGTTGAGGTAGGCGTCACGCCGGTCGCGCAGCTCCTTGGACCGCGCGTTCTTCTCGTTGTTGGGGAAGTAGCGCATGATCGGCACGTAGTCCTGGTAGTTTTCAGAGGCGCTGCGCAGCAGCGAGATGGCCGAGCCGACCGTCAGGATCTCGCGCAGAAGCTCGTCGTAGACTGCGTCCATGCGGATGCCGTAGCACAGCGTCAGTGTCGTGTTGAGCGCAAACCGCTGGATGTACGGCCGCACGTCCACCTCAATGGTGCCGTTGCCGCTGTCGCGCTTCATATCACGCAGAATGCAGTAGCTCTCCAGGTCGAACATGGGGTAGTAGTTGCGCAGCGCCGGCCGGCCCAGTGCGGTGCCTGCTGCCTTGCGCTTCTTCTTGCACGACTCGTCCCACGGCGAGGAACCGATGGTGAAGCCCTGCGTGCTGCTGATGACGCCGTGGAATGTGTACAGCTTTGGCCGGTCGATCACCGCGTTCTGGTTGCCGAGCAGCATCTTCTTGCAGTCCTCAAACGAGTTCACCACCACCGCCCGCGTGTTGCCGAGCTTGATCTGGAACGCCGAGTCGCCATACTGCTTCCACCACTTCTCGCACGTCGTCGCGTGGTCCTCGCCCAGCTTCAGCAGATGGCCAAACACCGGCACCGCGCCGGGGATCTCTGGCATGCCCTTAATGTGTGGAATGTCCGTCGCGTACATGACATTGTACAGCACGTACGTCAGTACCACCACCACCACTGCCGTCACAATCGCGCTGGCCTGCTCATGGTCCTGGATCTGTGTCCAGTAGTGCTTCAGCAGGCTGGCCGGAATCGTGTCAAACTTTGCGTCCATCTTGCTTATGCGAGGGGGGGTAGAAGCGGGGAAGAAGAAAGGATAAAAGGAAAGGCGAAGATAAAAGAAGAATAAGAGTGTGCTCAGTTGGTCAAGACGTAAATGATTTGTCTCGGCTTCACTCTTGAAACGGGATGGCGGCCTTTTCCTTTTCCGTTTCCTACCAGTCGGCCACTTGATCTTGGAGAAGCAAATTCAGAATGACCGGATGCCTCGATCCTGCTATTCATATCTCTTTTTCGGAAAGAACTACTCGTCGCGGCCAGCCAGCCAGTCAGGCCATTCCTGACACTGGCGGAGGCCCCGATCAGCACCAAATCGCTGCTGATAAGCGCCGCCGCTCGGCTAGTCCGCCACAGTATGTGCACTGTACGGGCACTGCTCCAACGCCCGACGCACCGTCCGAAGGCCTGTGTCGAAGGCATGTGTCGATGAAACCGATAAGCGGAATGGCCTACGGTTTCTCTAACGCCGACGAGAACCGCGTCTTGCCATTGTCAGGTCGTTTGGGAATCGGCAAAGAGAGGGAAGTAGCACACAACATCGAAAATGTCCTCCCAAGAGCCAGTTGTTCTCGTCACGGCCGGATCGGCAGGACTGGGCGCGGCAGCCGTGCGTCTGTTTGCGCGGAACGGTTATCGCGTGATTGTCAACTATGCGAACAACAAGTCCCGGGCGGAGGCGCTGCTGGCGGAGCTGAACGGCACCGCTGCTGAGACGAAGCACATTGCGATCCAGGCCGACTTGGCGTCGCGGACAGATGTCGAGCGTCTGGCGCAGGAGGCTCAGTCGGCCTTTGGCCGGCTCGATGTCGTCTTCTCCAACGGCGGCTGGACCGAGTTCCGCGACACGACGCGGCTCAGCGACAATGCCTACGACGAAGACTGGGATCGCGCGTTTGTAATGAACGTCAAGTCTCACGTGTGGCTGTTGCACGCAGCAGAAGCAGCCCTGGCTGAGCACGGGGGTTCTTTCATCACCACGGCATCCATGGCGGGCGTGAGCGGCATGGGGAGCTCTCTGGTGAGTGGGGGGTGGAGAGAGAAAGTGAGAGAGTGGAAGTAGATTTCTGGAAGCTGACATAATCTTTCAGGCCTACTCTGCTTGCAAGGCAGCACAGATTCACATGATTAAGGGCCTGGCCAGCATGGTGGGGCCTAACATACGAGTGAACGCGGTGTCACCTGCTCTGATGGAGACCGATTGGGCGCAGCGCTTTACGGCAGCACAGAAGCAGGCCACATTGGAAAAGAGCAAGCTGAAGCGCTTCGTCACGGTGGAGGTAAGACATGTTTTTATGTGCTTGTATGGACGTGCCGTGACTACATGCTGACAGGCTGCAGGACGTGGCAGATCAGGTTTTAGGCCTGGCCAGGAACAAGGGCATGACAGGAGTCAACGTGATATTAGATGCCGGAATTTTCTTGTAGGCCGTCCAAGGGTTCGGGGCAAAGCGGGCACTTTTGAGTTGAGATACCACTAGACATAGATGGGTGACAGAGGAGAGTAGGTTTAGGTCTATGCCAATGAAATAGAAAGGTAAATCGGTAAATCTATGAGCAAAATACGCCATTGGCGCACGGGAGAAACGAAGAACTTGACAAATTTCCCCAAATGGCCGTATTGGCAGGTGTCCAACCTGCGGCCCTTATCTGGTACAGACATCTGTTTGTGCGAGTAGTTCTCGGCCTTAACTGAGCTGAAATTCGTGCATCTTGCCCTGAGGGTTGTCGTGTAAAACGCGGGTTTGCTTGTCAGGTCAACGGTATTTGAGTAGGTCCTGCGCTCTTTTCGTTCGTTCGTGCTAGTCGAAGTGAAGGGGAAGTGCGTTTGTTTAGTGGATTGTAATGTGTTTCAGTCTAGCTCGGTGTTTCCCCTCCGCCGAGACATCCCTTAAGAGCAGTTATTTGTAAGTAACAAGATACATATGAAAGTAGCTGTTAGACAAAGGTGAAAAAACTTACGGCCGCTTGGGTCTCTAGCCGCTATGAAAGTATGTTAGTATAGTCAGGCTTTATGGGGAAAGTTGTTTGGCGGATGCTTACCACAGCTTACATGCACAGTTTCTTTATGGTCATTAGTACATAAGATATAGCTGTAATGAATTTATTTTTGGGAGTCTCTTACGGCGATGTCTGCCAGCTTTGTCTAAGAGCAAAAACTGGTGCTATACATTGAGTGAGAGATAATCGATAATACTTACGGCGATTTGTAACCGATGAACAAAACATGTATTGAGAGCCCAGTTTGCTGAAGCGAGTTGAAAACATACCAATCGCCTCGTGGCAGAATCGCCTACTGGTCTAGGGGCAGACGATGGGGCGACTGAGGGCGGGGGAGCCGGTTCCGGGACGCTACCGGCGGCGGCGGCGACGGCTCCGTTTCACAGAGTCGAGGGACTTAGAGGTGCTAGTGAGGCAGCAGCGGCTGCCAACGCATCCATCTAGCCGATTAGCAAGATAAATCACCATGTGAATACACACCTTAATGTATTTCTCGCATATCCACGCGAGAATCACCTTCGTTTCTGTTGCGATTCTATCAAATTATTAGCAATTAGCAGACTGATCAAACTTTCTGGTCTCGCCTGTGCTGTCGCAAGTACTTGGACAGATCTCACATCAAAATTACCTACTTGCTAACTTTGATTTCAGTAGATTATCAAATTTTCCGCAAGCAATAGAACAATACTGACAAGCGGAAAGTTAAAGCTTTTCGTATCCGTCCGGAAAACAAATCAAGCCAGTTATTGATGTACCGTCTTGTATACGAGTCAAGCATCGTATGGTGAAGGGATTAGGGAATAGAACTTGAAGTGTAGTTGCAGGAGAGAGAGGTAAATAGCCTCAATAGGACACTTTCTCAAGGAAGATTTGTAGGCCTGTAGCTTTACTAAATTAGGAAGTCTCAATCGTGGCATGCCCCTCAATTGAGGGACGTGACTTCCTAATCCATCAATGCTCGGATACAATGACTCAGATGCGTCTTTGCTGAGACTTCGGTAATTTTCAGCATGCAATTGTAGCCAGTTTACCCTCTAACTAAGGCAGACTTCACATTTATTGTTTATGTAAGGGTCGGATTTGTTGCATAGGCCACTGTTTGTAACTCTGTCTCCACGGCAGAGCACTCATCAAGACACACCGCATACCATCGCCGCCGACAATGCTGGGAATCTTGAAAGTCTGGTCGTTGCAGCATGGGGACTGTCTATTTCGCGACCCATCCAAATTTACTCGCGGTTTTTCGAAGGCGAGAATCGTGTTTACCAACGTATTTTACTTACTAGACTTGCAGATTAGTCACGTTTTAACATTTCCACGACTTTTTCTTGTGCATCCTTCCTCGTTACTAAATTTACTCTGCGTACCTACGGCACTCGACACAAGCGGCGTCACACGCGATGACTTCAGTTCCCGTATCCGTCAAGCTCCGCGAGGCTCGCATAAAGCTCAAGCAGGCCGCGCGTAGAATTTTCCAGCAGAAAAGACAAATTGATGCTGCCATCTTAACAGGGCGCGAGAGTCCAAAGATCGATCCACTCGGCATCCTAGATCTCTGTATTAAAGCAACCAGTCTCCGCTTTCTCGTCGAAGACCTCTTCGAGGCCGACGAGAGAATTGTCCGTGTAGCTCGAACAATCCCACAAATTCGACCGAAGCCTTGGGCTAGAGAGAGGACATTCCACTGCTTTCAGCGTCTGCCTGCCGAGCTCAGATTGATGATTTGGAAAGCAGCAACATTACCGCCACCTTGTGTACATTACTTCTCCACCTATACATTTGTTCCGAAAGGCAGACTGCCTGCTGCATATCTTATGGTGGACGGAGGCCTATGGACGGCATGCAAAGAATCCCGGCAGGTGATTACACGCATCTATCGGAAAACTCGCAAGCACATCAGCACAACGGGCTGCTCCGCCGCGACAAAAAGACTGGAGAAGCACTATCGTCGACTTCATAGATTCAACGAGCGCGGTAGGCAATTCAAAAGCCGGATTTGCCAACTTGATCGCCGATTTAAGAAATATTGTGGCAGAGTCAAGCTTGAGCATTTATCTGCTGCTGCACTCGACCTCTATGGGGTGGATCTACATACGGTGCAAACAGAGGATGGATGCTTAGCCTTGACCGGGTTGAAGATGTGCAAGGAGCTTAGGTGGGCAACTTTGTTTGAGCCTATCAATTTGGAGGCTCGTGGTGTCAAGGAGGAGGATGGTGAAGCACCCAACTTAAGTAGGGAATAAAATTCGTGTTGAGAAATATGTGGTCACCTAGCCAGATAATACAAAACAACTCCACGCTCTGAAATTCTGAAGATCCAAGTACCAAATTGCTATGATGCAAAAAATTAGGCTTTATCAACCACGAAAACTTATTAATTTAATGAAGGGCCTTCCTAAAACGGGTTTCCATATTTACACCCCCAAAAACTTCCAGTTCTCTTCGGCTGTCTGCCTTTTGTCGCAGGTTCTCCCTCTTGTACGTCTAAAAATACGCCGTCGCCAGGCCGCCACAATGCATACATAAGCGAGCGTCTTTCTGGTCATTCGTGCAAGACATGGATACAACAAAAAACCTCCCGACTTGACTGCGAAACAAAGGACAATATGTGAAGCTGGAGGTGCTTAAAGCCGCTGCCAAGGCTGACAAAATACACAGTGGGCGATTGGCTAACCTGCCATAGATAGCCCGTTGTGCGGCACTGCTTCGGCGGCGATAATTGATTCAGAGGTCGCGGCCGGACTTGTGTCAGGCCAAAGCCGAGAGGTATCTTTGGTAGGTAGTAGTAGGGTCCATATCCTCACTAAACCGTACATGGTCCAGGGCTCTCTCGTACCCCGCGTACCTTTCCACCCATACGAACACGTATTTTGAACATGGCTAAGCAGATGAGGAGACTGCCGGTTCTCACGGGAACCTCTAACATACGGGAAACTAGACAGGGACACCAAAGCATTGTGGGCCCGTGTTCGCGATGCCAATTGCAAGCTTGACAGCCCCGCAAAGATCTTGAAGGACTGGCAAAGTGGACCCTTGTCGGAGACCTGAAACCATTTCCACGTGGTATGTAACCCCGCAGCTGCTAGGAGCCTAGAGATAGCACCTAAAAAGAGCGGGAGGGGCTCACTCGCTCCGGTAACAGCAATCCACCTCGCAATTGCCCGTCTCCGCTTCTGCTTCGCATCTGCACTGGGGATCGCGGCTGTCAGTGACGAGCCCCTGGTTTCCTACCTCTACTCGGGGTGAAGCCGTGGCAGCTATGGGTATGTAAGAAAGAGGTGAGTTGGTTTTCTATGTTTTTTGCTAACAATCAGCCGAAGGGAACAGAAGAAGCGAAATAGAATAAAACTAGAATTAGATCTACAGCTCTCATTTACAGAGCCAACCGATTCTGGCCTCTACATTTCTCGACAGGCCACCGAAACTGAACAAAAAGACACACGGATCACGTATCCCACCAACACCAACACGACTTGCTTGCTCACACGACAAGCGAATATGGAGCCACGTTCGGATCCAAGGCTTTCCAGACAAAAGGCATGCCTTGACTCAGACCGTTCCCATCAAAGCCTCTTGCCTGCATCTGGGCGCTGAACTGGTTCATCTTGCTCACGAAGACATCGTTTGCAGCTCGGGTCTCTCTGTTCATCAGGGCCAGCATGATCGGGTCGTCAAACATGTGGATAATAGTGCGGTTGGAGCCGACAAAGTGCGGGCGAGCAAAGAGCGATCCGACGATGAACTGCTCAATCACCTTCTCGAGCGGCGGCAGAAAATCGACCACATTGGTGCTGTTGCTTTTTTCGGTCGGGATAGCGCTGTAGAGGGATATCGGACTGGACGGCAGCGTGCTGGAGACCTGGAGAAGCTCGTTGGTATTGACTGCATGGTGGGCTGAAGATACCAAATGTGCCTAGGCGAGAGTTTAGCAGCGGTACTGCAGAATAAACGTGGAGGTGGGGTTCCTCCTTTTCTCCCCCACCCTTTCGTTTCTTCCTGTAACATAACATACCACGTGTGTAAGGATATCCACAAGTGAGTCGATGGACGAGATCTCCGAGGGGAAATCGATGGCCTGTGCAGCACCCGTGCACTCGGCCGCCCAAGCCTGAATCTCCTTGTCTGCGGAAATCTCGCGGTCCGAGGAGTAGTACGACCTTACAAAGGAGGCCATGAACGTATGGATGGCAACGTGTATCACTTGCGCATCCTCAAAGAACGGGAAGTGTCTGATGGGTGGGCCCTGGCAGTAGCCGATGAGGCCGCGGGACCTCAGATTAGCCTCAAAGTAATTGCCCTGGAATCGCCCTGCCCCGTTATCGTACAGCCGGTTCGTGTAGTTGTTCGCCGAGGGGCCCGTGAAAGGGAAGACAAGATCGACAGCCCCGCCCGAGGTAAACAGGATGCTCTGAAAATGTACGGTACGATGCGAATTAGTTTTTCATTTTTTTGCGTTTAATCTTAGCACCAACAGCGCCATTCGGATTTATTACGAACCTGAGCGAGGATGGGAATGGAGTAAGCCTCGAGCGTGACTGTAAGTAGCTTGATGTTAGCTCGCCGCTAACAGTGCCGGATTCCTCTTAGGCAGACAGTATCAACTTACGTCGATTCATGATGGCAAAGACGGGATGCTCCCGGCTCAGCGTTCGCACGGCGGCGGCCCAGACGATCTGCACGACATAATGTGTGGCAGCCAGGTGGTGCCACTGGGCGAACCAAAAGTCGTTTGTGTTGAGCATCATCTTGGCCAGGAGCCAGTCGCCGGGGCTGTCGAGCGGCGTGTAGATCAGGTCGGCGCCGACGTTGGTGCGAATGGCCAGAGGCAGAAAGTCGCCTGAGGCGGCGTCGAGATAGAAGTAGGCGTCACACGCCGCAGCAAACCGACCGGTGGATTCGAGGTCCAGCTGGTCCCGGTAGTCAGCGTAGAACAACCGGCCCTCGCGGAGCAGCTGCCCCAGGTTGGAATCGGCGATCTCGACGGTGATGCCGTCGCTGAGCACAAAAGGCAGGTCATCGATCCCGGGCCGCAGCCGCCGGACCTGGTATGGGCTGCTGGACAGGCGCTGCATTGAGAAGAGCAGGTCCTGGGTGTAGTTTGTCTGCATGCCCAAGTCGGTTCCGTTGGGCATCGAGTTCAGCCACTCGTCGTCGTAGAGCTTTCCGTAGTCTTCCAGCGTTTGCAGGCCGTCGTACTACGGAGTGATTATTCATTAGTCCCTTACGTTCCCATACCTTTGTTGATAAGTGGAAGAAGATGGAAAATAACAGTAAAAGCACGGAAAGAAAAAGAAAAAGAAAAAGAAAAAGATAAAAGGCAACTCACATTGGCTGCATCTGCAATGGCTTTCTTCCCGTCGACCGTGGCTGCCAGGATCTGAGGTGTGAGGTCGGTCGTGATGTTCGCCACATCTAGGGCATTTTTTGCAACACCAAGCTCGCCAGACGGATAATAGGGCCCGCCCGAAGAGAGCGTCGTGTAGAGAAAGCTCGCTCGCACGGTCTCGAGTTCCAGGGCCCGAGCAGTTGAGTTGTCAGCCCGGCGCGTGATGCGATACGGCTCATCAGTGAGCGGACTCAGGAGCTCCTCCAGCAGCAGGGTACCGTTTTCCGTAGCCACGGGCACACTTCTCTGGAAGCTTGCCAACAGCTTGTCCATCAGAACGTCGACCAAGTCTGTGGTAGTACTGCGTCGGTCCTTTGTCGGCGTCGAGACAGGCACAGGAACAGCCGAGGCCGCAGCAAGGGCGGTCTGCAACAGAAGCAATATCACTAGGAAAGCCATCTTCTCTGTTGAGAAAGTGAGGTTGTCAGGTATCTCGCAACCTCACGCTCGCCCAAAACATCCTGTCTCTGCTACATTGGTGCCTTATATAACATCCTTAAGGACCAGAGGAAACGGGGCCACCATCAATAGCTGACCATGTAGGGCTGAGCTGGGCATCCCGATTGGGTCGAAGGATTGTTGTTGCTCCTGCTCACGGAATCTTACAATCTATACGGGAATAGCTTTTCACTGGCGCAAAGAGCTGATAAGTGCATTACTGAGCTTTACGAGTTTGCCAGTAGCAGTGAGAAAGACAGACTATCAAGACCGCTATCTGTTCCTTCGCCTATTGACAATGGATCCGGCTTAATCCGATCCCCTGGGACGGGCTTGGTCACGTCGATAACAGGATTTGCTCAATTGTCGGCATTCGAGATATGGATGGGAATGCTAACCGTCTTTCATATTCCTGTTGCTATTTCCGATCGGTCTAGGTTTAGGCAAGCACACCCAAAAGTAGTACTGTTTAGCATTGCTTATGACATCTTACGGAGACCATTAAGCACATCGCATGTAACTGACCGGTTGGCACTGAAAAGTGCAGAAATGTGTCCAATCCCGTAGATGTCCGCTGTTGTAAACAATTTTGGGTGCATGCACTATTGGCCCTGTGGCAGGTTTGCTTGGCCACGGACACTTGGCTGACCAGTAGCATAACTACATAGTACGTAACGCGGTAAGAACGCGGTAAGAACGCGGTGAGAACGTTGTACAACGTAAGAAGTGCCGCATGAACACGTCAGGCGGAAAGGCACATACTGATATTAAAGCGAGGTCACAAGAAGGGGCGGTCACGTGAGTGGGGTGGAGGCGAGCCAAAATCGCATTCTGGGGATTGGCAGTATTAGAGGAAGGACAGCAACAACAGGATTAGCATATCGATAAAGGTTCAGTTATTCCAGCGAGCCAATCACCTGGTGATCAGACTTTGTCATGCTGAATATCGGAATGACGGCATATCCTCCTATCAGCACGCACGATACGAACGGGAGACAAAAGCCCCTCGGGCTGGTCAACATCCAGCTTAACCGGCCTGAGAATGGCCGCAGACGCTAATGCAGCTCGACAAGTGTGCCAAAGCGATCAGCTTATGACGAGGCGCTTAAGAAAAGAGTGGCCAAAAACGCAGGCGGATCAGACTCTCGGCTACGGTAACAACGCTCCATCTGATATCTCCCTTCCTGCCTCAGGCCCATGCTAGAGACCACGGCCAACAGTGACAGACCCTGACTGATTGTCTGTGCACAGGACCCAATCAAACATACCCCTGCAGGTTTCTGCAGGGCACTGGCCAATCATTCGAAGCCGAGAACCGCCAGAGTCTGAAACCAACGGCCGTGTTCCTCCCGGCCGAGTCGAAACATGACAGGATGCACACACATGGCG
>JRUC01000568.1:0-16876 GCA_000806385.1 Leptographium procerum
TTCCCTAACAGTCGCTCCTGCCAAGAAAGGACCGCATCTGCAGCGCGACGTGTTCAGCCAAAATAACCCAGAAAAGGCACTGCACCCCAGCAGCTCCTTCCGCCACACTTCTACCCGACTCTCCAGCCTCAACGGTCGCAGCTGCTATTCGCGTCTTGTGCACATTCTCTTTCACTCTGGCTCTTCGTGTCTCCGTGTCTCCGTGTCTCTGTGTCTCTGTGTCTCCGTCTCGTCGTCTCTCTCTCTCTCTCTCGCTTCTTCGTCGACATTTGTACAACGGCCGCAACGAAACACAACGGTACACAAACGCAACACCGCTTCACGAGAGCCCGCAGCCCCTCCCCTCACTTTCGCTCTCAACTCTGTCTCGCCTCGCTTTCCGTCTTTTTCTCCATCACCGATTATTCTCTCGACACATTCTCGGGTATCTCTTTGCGATCCCCCCCACGGCCTTCTGTCCGTCACCAGCAGTCCTTTCTGCCTTCGATCATCTCGTCTTCGAAGCCATCACGCTTCTCACCATCCTCCCCCTCCCCTCCTCGTCTCCGCCTCCTCCTCACCTCGGTAGAATTATCGCCGTCTCTACCCGCCTGCCATGGCGGCCGCCACGGACTATTCAACAGCCGCATTACCCCTCGATAGCCAATCCGGAAACGCTGCCTACAACCTGAGCTCACCGACCGGCCCGTCTGCGCCGATGGCCGCTTCAGCTGGCGGCGTCGAAAATGACGCTATGGCTGCATCCGACCACATGACCGGCCTTGGCTCTCCCAAGAGCCCTCAAGATGCGACTGGCAACTTTTTCGAGCTGCCAAAACCAGTTCAGGATGTCCTGCAGTCTGAGATTGGAATAGTGACGATGCTCGGCCGCCTCAAACAGAGCATCGCCACAGCCAAGGTGAGATACATACCAATGGAGGCTACCTCTCCCATCCTAGATGTTGCTGTCACATGTGTCGTGTTGCTTACTCGGTAATAATCGCACTGATGCCAGGAGTTTGCACTCTTCCTCAAGAAGCGCGCCCAGCTCGAAGAGGAGTACTCCTCCGGCATGCGCAAGCTGGCCCGCACGACTCAGGACAACGTGGCGCGCAGTCAGGACACCTTTGGCGTCGCCTTCACCGAGATGATGGACATCCACACCCGCATGGCCGACAACGGCTACCAATTCTCCGTGTCGCTCCACCAGATGCACGAGGACCTGCTCGAACTGGCCGCCATGGCTGAGAAGAGCCGCAAGGGCTGGAAGCAGACCGGCCTGTCTGCCGAGCAGCGCATCGTCGACCTCGAGGCCGGCACCCGCAAGTCCAAGGCCAAGTACGACTCCCTGGCCGAGGAGTACGACCGCGTGCGCACTGGCGATGTCGGTGGCCGGCGCGGTGGCTTTGGCTTCAAGGGCCCCAAGTCTGCCGCCCAGCACGAGGAGGACCTGTCGCGCAAGCTGCACAGCGCCGACGAGGACTACCACAGCCGTGTCGACACCCTGTCACGTGAGCGCTCCGAGCTGCTGGCCACCGGCCGTCCCGAGATCATCAAGGCCCTGCATGACATTGTCCGCGAGTGCGATGGCGGTCTCGTTCTACAGGTGCAAAAATACGGTAAGAGAGAGAGAGCCCGGAAGAGCAGACGGAAGACAGGAGACAGGAGACAGCAGACAGCAGACAGCAGACAGGAGTCTATTCCAGACAGGGCTAACCCGCACAGCTTCCTTTAGCGAGAAGCTGCTTTTGAGCAACGGCCTCAGCATAAGCCCCATCAAGTCAGCACAGAAGCCTGATGCCCGCAGCCTCCGGGAAGTGGTTATTTCTGTCGACACTGAGCAGGACCTCAACCACTACCTTGCCACTTTCCACAGCAAGGTGCCGCCCAAGACGTCTGATCCCAAGTATGAGCGCCATCCGGTATGCTTGCTCCATCCTCTTTTGCTTCCTTCCGGTCCCTTCCACATCTCCCTCCACATTCTGACCACCCATTTATTAGGTTCTGGGCGGCACAGCCAGCCAGCCACCGGCCTTCTCGCCCAACGCCTCAAGAACTCACACTTCCTCGCAGTCCGTATCCCAGCCCACAGGACTGTCCCAGAACCCCCACACCGACACCCTACAGTCTCCGCCAGCAGGAGTCTCGACGCAGTACGGTTCTGTTGGGACATCTGGTGTGAGAGGCCCCCAGACTGGCGCCCCGCCGCCGCCGCCGACCCCGAGCCACCAGCATGAACGCAGCTTCAGCTACGGCAGCACCTTCGGCCAGCCCAACCGCTCGTCCCAGGGCACCGCGGCACAGCCACCGCTTTTGCAGCAGCCCCAGCCGCCACAGCTCCGCAACTCTGTGCAAGGCGCTGGCGCTCCTTCCGGCGCTGGCGGGCCATCCGCTGAGAGTCAGTCGTCGTTTTCGCCGCTCGGAGCAGCCCAGACCCCGCGCTACTACAACAACAACAACAACAACAACAACAACAACAACAATACCAGCTCGGCTGCGCCCTCTTATCCACCGTCCGGTATAGACGGCCCACCACAGCTTGGTGCCCTTCCATTCCAATCAAAGAGCAGCATCCCACCATCCGCGACGGCGTCGTCGCTCACCAGCAGCGTGCTCCAAACCTCGCAGCCACAACAACTGTCTTCTCAGCAGCCCCAGCAGCAGCAACATCCACAACAACAGCTACAGTTACAGCAACAGCAGCAGCCTCAGCAACAGCTCCAGCAGCAGCAGCAGCCGCAGTCAAGCTCGTTGATGCAGCACTCGCCTGCACCCATCGGCGGCAACTCCCCCTCGAAGCCTGTCTTTGGCGTCTCTCTAGATACTCTATACGATCGCGATGGCCTGGCCGTGCCCATGGTGGTATACCAGTGCATCCAGGCTGTTGACCTGTTTGGCCTCACTGTCGAGGGCATTTACCGGCTCTCGGGATCACTGCCGCATGTGAACAAGCTCAAGGCTATGTTTGATACTGGTATGTCACACAGCACATATATGTTGACTACCAGCTTCTGAATGGCGGCGCCTTACTAACTCTCACTAGACACGTCTTCTCCCAAGCTGGACTTCCGTAACCCCGAGAACTTTTTCCATGATGTCAACAGTGTGGCCGGTCTGCTGAAGCAGTTTTTTAGAGACCTGCCAGACCCGCTGCTGACAAGAGAACACTACGATCGCTTCATCCAAGCAGCCCGTGAGTCCTTCGTCCCTTTTCGTCCCTTTTCGTCCCTATTTCTTTTTTAATTTGATGCTTCCTGCACCTACTAACTGCAAGCCCCAGAACATGACGATGACACGGTCCGACGGGACTCACTGCACGCAGTAATCAACGACCTACCAGACCCCAACTATGCCACGTTGCGGGCCTTGGTATTGCACCTGAACCGCGTAGTCGAAAACGTCTCCGTGACCCGCATGACGTCCCAGAACCTGGCCATTGTTTTTGGGCCAACGCTGATGGGAGCCAGCGCCATGGATGCGGACAAGGGTCGTTGGCATGTCCGTGTGATTGACACCATCTTGAAGAATACATACCAGATCTTTGATGAGGATTAAAGTGCGGCAGCGAATCAAAAAAGCGGACGGGGGGCTGTACATTTCGGGGCGTTGGGTTTGCTTCTCGTTTATTCGTTTTTTTCTTTTCCTGTTCTTTTCCTCTTTTTTTTTCTTTTCTTTTTTGCCTACACACCATTTTGGGTTCGTGTGCTCTCACCCCTTCATCTGACGCCTTTGCCCCATCCTGTATTATAGCAACTTTGAGCTCTTTTCGGCCTGTGGATCGGCTTCCTAATCAGATATTGGATTCCACGACTATCGTTTACGGTCTGTTTTTCCCCGTCAACGGGTTTCTGACACAAAATAGTCTTTGTTGTGTTTTGACAAGTTCGGAAGGGCCGAATAAAATACGAGAGCTTATCACATACTATTGTATCTGAGCGCTTGTTCACTAATACGCGTGCCTTCCTAAATGGGGTGAGATAGGTTGTGAGACGGGCTGGTAAAAAATGTTCCTTCCTCCTCTTCGTAAACAGCAGTATTAAATTCGATTGCAAATATTTTATTCCTTTGTGGCTCCTGTGGTAAAAGAGTAATATTTCGTTGTCTATTCATTCTCAGGGACCGCTCGCTTGTTCTTCTCTTGTTTTCCATATTCACCTATTATAATTGTTTTCCTGACCTCTGTTACAAAGAGTGCTATCGCTATTTTACAATGACAAGATACGTAGCGGATATCGACAGTCCTAATAACGTGGACAGGATAATTTCAGCCATGAAAACATTCCTCGACACCAAGACCATTGGTGGCGTTTTTCAAGCAAGTTTGGCCGGCTCGTTTCCTCTCCAATATCTAATATCTCCATGCTAACGCCCACTTCAGGGGTCATCGGGATCACCAGACTACAACTCTCTCCCAATACCGGTCACTGTCCGGGATGTCCCGGGGCTCATTGTCCGCTTCGACTCTATCGAGCAGTTCAAGGAAATACACAAGTCGGCTTCCCTGTTCGAGGAGAACCACGAGGCACAGGAAGTGGATGCCTTCAACAAGCAAAACAATATGTTCAAGGCCTGGCCTCTCATCGCCGTGTCTTCTGGAAGCGACAATGAATCATGGGTCATCTTAGTGAAAGCACTTCCCGACATGGTCGTCAAGTTTCCAAATGTCGGCGAATCTTGCCATCTCCGTATCGTCGACCCGGACACGGGGATAGGTAGCTCTATGTGGTGGCTGGCACGACGCATGAGCAACAATTTCGCCCTTGTGGGCGAGTCCAAGAAGAGCTGGTCAGGCCTCATCGTGTTCAACGTCACCCTATCGCAAACGAAAGATGACGCACAGTCCGTGATTCAAGCCCTGATCCCGGATGACAAGAATCAAGAGCAGAACCTAGACGGCTTGGTCCTGAACGATGACAACGCCGTCCATGTCGGGGTCTTCTTTTCCAAGTCCAGCGCAACGTTCGACGCCGAGATGAGGTGTCTGGGCAGACTTGCTCGCGCAGGCACGATTCCATCAATAGCCCATGCCAGCGGTGCAGCTACGACACAGATGCCCCATCAGCCGAGCACGCTCCGACCAGATTCTGGGCAAGGCAAGATTCTGAACAAACGGGCAATCCAGCCAAAGCAGTTTGCCGCATTCAAGTATCTGCTAGACTTTCAAAATCCTGCCATGTCAGTGAATATGTTTGAGCTTTTCCCACATATGCGAGACCCAGATCGGCCCAAATCTGGCATCCCAAAGCCTATCTTAGACAAGTTTCGGCGGATGAATGAGCACCAAAAAGAGGCATATAATGGCCTCCTTTCGGAGATGCCGTGTGGACTAGGGATGCTTCCTGGGGGGCCGGGCGGGGGTAAAACGGACTGGGCTATGACTGTGGTCGGCCTACTGCAAAGCAGAACTACCGCCAAGGTGCTGTACTTGCTAGACATCAACGATCCCTTGGACGATGCGACCGTCAAGTATATCAAGATGATGCGGAGTGCTGGTCTTGCCAAGCGATCTATCAGGATGAGAACCTTTGGCACAGAGCTCAAGAGAAGCGTTCGCATAGGCCCGGCCCAGAATCGTGCCCAAGGTGACGGCAAACGGCAATTCGGGCACTTTACGCATCCCAGCATCGATGAAGAGCCTGAGGTTGACTTCTCGAAGAATTTTCTGCGCCTGTATTTAGCTCAGTCGACAGAGACGAGCCAAAAATTCAACAATCGACACCGGGACCTCATCCTCACATTGGACGAGGCTGCATGGAACCACTACGAAAAGAACCTGGCCGAGTTCCACAAGCTCACAGAGCTTTTGGAGACGAACGACGGCAACGTACTGGAGAACGGATCGCTTCGGCGTGAGATTTATCTGTTGTACCAAACGGTTCTCCAAAAAGCTGACTTCATCGCGGCGACGCCATGTGTCGCCGCGACGGCTTTTAAAGATATGTTCTCGCCGGATCTTGTTATCTTTGATGAGGCCGCCCACGCAAGGGAGCTCTCGACTTTGATTGCGATTGGCAGCTTCTGCCCGACTGCTGGCTGGATTTTCATCGGCGATCACCGCCAGACCCAGCCAACTGCGAAAAGTCGGCTGACGAACCCTCTGGCAAGGCAACTGCAAACGTCGGCAATGGAGAGAGCACACCTGGCAGGGGTCCTGAAGTACCAGCTGCTAATCAACCATCGGGCATATGGCAGGCTTGAGCGTCTGCCCTCGAAGCTGATCTATGATGGGCAAATGGTGTCGGGCATTCCATTTGCAGACAGATTTCCCCCGTGCGCCCGCTTTGTCAGGGATTACTTCCGCACCCTTTCCGCGATGAGCTGCAGTGTACCACGGCTAATTGTTCACCTATTGCAAATCGGGCGAGCATCCCAGGTTGGCACAAGCTGGTACCACCAGCAGCACACGGAATGGACGATGCAGCGCGTCCAGGACTTGGTGATGAACAAACACTTCCGAGGCACCGAGAACACGGCCAAGCCGGGCACAATCCTGCTTCTGACGCCGTACAAAGCTGCCGTAGCAAAGTACCAAGAAGCAATTGAGGCACTAGCGGCGGCTCATCCCGGACACAACATCACGGAGCGGGTGGAGGCTCGGACTTGGGACAGCGCGCAGGGGCACGAGGCGGACATTGTTGGTATCGACTATGTTCGAGAGCATCCGACCGACTTTATGGATGGGATGTATCGCTTCAACGTGGGCCTGACACGCGCGCGGCAGGGTGAGTGGCATCTGATGCACCCAAACATGCCAATCTCGGATTCATTCCGCTACACACGATACCTGCGCAAGCTCTACGATGCGTGCAAGAATGGACGTGACGGACTCGGCGAAGGTCGGGTGGTTAGCCTGCGCTGGAGCGACAGCAGACCGGCAACGACGCCTACCGAAGCTCTGCACGCGCTGTATGACATCGCACGGACGCCGTCAGCCCGAGGACTGGCTGATGGTCCGCACAAGCCAAGTAAGATGCCGCCTGAGACGCAAGGCGATGAAGTTGCCTTGGATCAGTTAATGTCTCCTCCTGCAATAGCACACGCGAGCTCGCGCGGTGGCGGATCAGAATGTCCAGCTGTGAAGGACACGGATGATGCATCGACCCCGGAAACGACCTGCAGCAGCTCGTCTGCAGAGTCTGCCGGGGTCACAGACGAATACGAAGAGTATACGAGATAGGGCAATACCGAGGAGCCCAAATGCTAGCAACAGCCTGGCTTCACTCAATTTCAGCTAGTGGTATCTTGTCTCCGATTGCAAAGTACGAGTACCCATAGGAGCACTTCATCAGTTGGAATCAAGTGGCGAGGACAGGATATATTGGTATGACATTATAATAAGTATGCAGATGCTGATGCCAATGTGACACAAATTCATTTTACAAGGTACTGTATCTTACTTGCCAATTAGCTCACCCCACACGCTCACCCCCTAAAACTGTGGGGTCTCTTTGGTGCGCCTATTCACATAATCACGGTGAGTTTGTGACCGCGGATGTCATGACATAAAGACGCCACTCGACCCGAAAATCAGCCAGCTGTCTGTGTGCTTGGGTGTGGATTATTTTTGGGTGCAGACTTTTAATAGCTCTCTGCAGCTCTTGAAAGCGTATGCAACTTTAAGTGACCATGTACGAGTATGATAGCTTAATCTATACTTGCCACCAACACAAATATGCGGAGATGGTATACCATGGTCTCAGCTTACGTGTAGGGCTCAGGTTTCAGTTTTCAGGTCTTAAGCTTCGAAGGCTAACCTCGTAGGGCTGTGACAGGACGTAGTGCCGTTGGGGGTCCACACAGAAGGCGAACGAGAAAGACACGGCGGGAAGGCAGCCACCGAACCCGGATCATACTCGGACAAGTATGATTGGATTGATTGTGTATGTGTGTGTTCATGAGCAGGCACGAGTACGATGTCCGCAGCAGCCAGCCGCATCTGGTAGATCGTAAGGTCACGAGACTAAGGTGCGGGGCTCTCGTGGAAAGGCTGAAGGATAAAAGGGCATGACTTCGAAGTGGCTCTGGGGCAACTGTCAGATATGCGAAGTCTGTGGCAAAGCCGTGGCGGGGGGGCGAGAGAGTGTGTGTGTGCGTGGGAGTGGAAGTAATACACCAAAATGGCACAACCTGATTGTGACTATTTTACGGTGAGTATGGGAATAGTAAAATATGACAGAGTAGGCCCGCGATTCAACCGGGGAAGGAAATGAAAGAGTCAGAAAGAATTAAAAGAATTAAAAAGAATTGATCTAGATCTACAAATCGCCGTACTAGTTAGTATGGTTATTGTCGCAGCCAATGCATTTTACAGATATGGCCGCTGAAGAATAGAGAGTGCTACGACGTATGGACAAGTAGGCGCATTTGGGACTGTAACAAGAGGCAAAAGCGGCTCTTTTCCGGCCGTAGACTTGCAAAATTGCATTGATTCTGCACAGCAGCATCTTGCCCTGAATGCGCATTGTTTCCTTTTTGTCCAGCTCGCATTGTCTGCTTGGCAGCACCTTCCCCCGCCAGTCGGTAGCGGTGCCGGTCACTTCAAGTGTGGAGACATGTCCACTGGGAAGATCTGATCATGGCCTAAAAAGGAAAATACGACGCAGCAGCTTGACCAGCGGGCTGGGCCGATTTGACTTATTTTATTTCTGCTTCTGGCAAGATGCCCACACCCTACTTCTAGTGCCTTTCACCTACTCGTACTGCTCTCTGGGGACGACAGGGTCTCGGCTAGCCGGGTGATCGGTCGCAAGTGCAAAAGTATTTTTATATACCGAAAGAATTCTCCTGCATGGCCCTGCATGATCGCAAGCCGGTCACGTTCTGTCTTTGCGCCTCCGTGGAGTTTTGATTCTCGCCCCCCCACTCCGATAATACTACGCTAAAGCGCCGGCCTCTGTCATCCTCGTGATAGTGGTTGGATGGAGGAGGACGACTTCGCAATACCAGAAGAGCAATAGCCGTAACCGTTTAAGAGAGAGAGGGGGAGAAAAGAAAGAGAAAGACCGATGCTTGGTTTGGTGGCAGCTGTGAGGGCAGGCAAGACCGCGCCCCCAACTACACCCTCTTTGGCCAATTTAGGAAGGAGAGGCTGGGTGACATCCTGAGGCGACCTGCTCTTGACTCTCTCTAGCCAGCATGCATACAGACCAGATAGGAAGGCTCAATAGAATGCCAAAGATGCCCTTTGGTCGTTCCTCCTCGTGCTCGCACAATGCGGTTTCCTTCTTCTTCTCCTCTCCCCCTCCTCTCCTCATCTTGTTTTCTCGTCTTGTTTCCTCGTCGTCTTCAACTTTTCTTCATCTCGTCTTGGCCTCTCCTCCTCTTACCTCTGTCTTTACTACCGTTTCCCCATCTTCTTGCTATAATCCATCGCCCGCCTACTGCTGTGATTTCGCCAGGGGGTCTCCTACAACACGGTGCGATTTGTATGCCTTATACGCCTCTTTTGCCCTCATGCTTGCTGACTCGGCCATACATGAGCTGTGTTCCTTGACTGAGGCAGCGACTACCTGCCTTGACCATGATCCTTGTCTTCGTTCGGGTGAGTAATTCTTTTTAGAAAAAAAAGGGAGTCATTACAAACGACCCGACCGGAGTATCATCAAACAATTTGCATAAGTACTACCCACGGCTCTGCGGCCTTTTAAGTCTCGAGTTTCATCAATTCTTTCCAACACCCTCTCATTCTGCATTTTTCAATAATTTCTACGGCCTTGTCTACATACGAAATTCGTTGGCAATCATAACAAATCCGAAACCATTCAAAGGATTTTGGAAAAAAGCTTTTTGTTCAAAGTCGTGTGGATCTCCCCAGAGATTCGCACTGCACGACCAACTGCCGACCACGTTGGGCTGCTGCCGTTTCTCCCAGCTGACTTCTCTCGTGCCTGGCCGGGGTATACTCTTATTTTTCTAAACAAACACTCTCTTCCCTTTCGGCGAGGAGCAGCTCTTGTGCCGCTACCTGACCATCATGACTTCAACACAAGCTTCCAAAGAACAGGGTCCACCCAACACTGCAGGACCGGAAAACAAAATCCTCCTATACGTCGTCCGTCGAGACCTGCGTGTCACGGACAATCCTATCCTCCATGAAGTTGCAACAAACCCAGGCCACGGCTTTACCCACGTGCTTCCGCTCTATGTCTTTGACACAAATAAATTTTTGTGCGGCGGGTTCCTCAAAAGAAAGCAAGACGAAGCCGAAAGGTCCCCCTATCAGACTCCATTAGCCAAGCACACCCCATTCTTTAGGGTCGGGCATCACCGTGCAAAATTCGTTGCCCAAAGCGTTTGGTGCATGAAGACATCACTAGAGCAACTAGGGAGCGGCCTCGCCATTCGAGTGGGCAAGGTACCACACGCCGTTCGCAATACTTTGGATGGCTTAAAGGAAAATGGCTATAATGTTGGCGCCGTGTGGACTAGCACCGAATGTGGAAGAGAAGAGAGAAGGGACGTACGCGAAATTGCTGACCTCTGCGAGAGGTATCATGTGGAGTTCAGGGAATGGCCAGATGCGGGTGACCTTATTGAAGAGTATGTGACTTCCCTCTTATACACCATCATTTGCACTTGCCGTCTATGCTAACACGTCTTAGACAAAAAAGGCCCATCGAGAGCCTCGACCAGCTTCCAGACACCTTCGCCGAGTACCGAGAGATGTGTGAGCCGCTGCGTGAAAAGCCAAGCCTAGCCCTTCCAGTGCCACAGGCATCGTCGCTACCAGGATTTCCCCCGGCTCCGCCCCAGTGGCAGCCTTGGACCATTCCTGACAACTATAACGACCTTGAATCAGCCCTACTTTATGAGCTCGTTAACGATGTAGTCCCTTGCTTGACAGGAGAGAATTCCATGTTTCTTTGCGAACCTCTAGACACCTCTTCGCTGCCTATTCAGGAACACATTGTCCATGGTGGCGAGAAAAGAGCTCACCAGCGCCTTAACGACTTGCTATCAGCCGAACACGCCGACTTCATCGCCGAATACGGAAACACAAGAAATCAGTTGATGGGCCCCAATAACACTTCTAGACTATCCGCGTACCTCGCCCAGGGTTGCATAACTGCACGCATGATCCACGAAGCGCTTGTGAAGTACGAGGATGGAACAGATGACAGCATGGCCGCAGCTTTAGGCTACGGCAAGGGCGAGAATCGTGGAAGTCGTGCGTATCGGCTAGAACTGCTCTGGAGAGATTTCATGTATCTCAACGAGCGAAAGCATCGCGGGGCGCTGTATGACATAGCCGGAATCAGAGGCAGTCTTGGGCACGACGTGGTTTACCATCGTGCCAGCGAAAGACCAGTTGCGACGGCTGCGGACAGAGACTTGGCTGAAGCCCAGCCACAAGAGCCACAAGAACTACAAGAACCACAAGAACCACAAGAGTCACAAGAGTCACAAGAGTCACAGGACTCACAAGAAGCACAAGAATCACAACTACCACAACAATCACAACAACCACAACAACCACAACAACCAAAACAGGGACAAAAACCACGAGAGTGGCGCAAATTTGATCTATATTCACCGGTTGGATCAGACAAAGCCGCAGAAGATATAAAAAAGTGGCTGGTTGGCATGACTGGACTAGGACTGATCGACGCATCGCAGCGAGAGTTGATCCACACTGGGTTCACGTCGAACCGAGCACGGATGGTTGTGGCAGATTTTCTTACAAAGCAACTGAAAATTCCCTGGACATGCGGTGCCGAATGGTATGAGTTTATTTTGGTGGACTACGATCCGGCTTTATGCTGGGGGAACTGGCAGTATTCTGCCGGAGTGGGTAACGACCCTCGCAGTGCTGAGCGTACCTTCAACATCGTTAAGCAGTCTTTTGATTACGACCCCGATGGAAAGTTCGTGCGGACTTGGCTGCCAGAGTTGGCCGGACTGACCGAGCTTGAGCACCTGTTCCAGGTTTCGACGGCACCCCATGATGACTTGGTCAGTGCAGGCCTGGAGCAACATGTCATGGCCACTGAACCGGTCTTGAAGGTCTCCTACACTGCTCGCCCCAAGCGGAATTCCCGGGCAGAAAGCATAATTGGAGAACATGGGGCTGGGCGATCTAACGGCAGCCGGCCGGGGGGCTCTCATGGCCCTTATGGCCCTCATGGCTTCACCGAGCAGCATGCCCCTGTCAGACAATTGCGGATTCGTCCCCCTAGGGACTACATATCGAACACTTATCCGGCATATGAAGGATATACACAATTGCACGGGCCGCAGATGGACCACTGGCAGCCGCTATATATGCCTCAGCCGTACACGATGGGGCCATACCAGGGGCCACAGCCGTATGCGGCGGGACAATTCTATCCGACGGAATTTCAGCAATATCCGCAATATCAGTGGCAGTCGTATTTGCCGTACTACTATCAGCCAGGGACAAGCCAGTTTTTACGGGAAAATACGATAAGCCCGACACCTGGGGCATCGCAGGCCAACCTGTCGCCCCAGACATCCCAGACACAGACACTCCAGACACCCCGAGAGTCAGAGGCGCCCAAAGCAAACCAGATATCCGAAGAGTTCGAAGAGGCACAGACACCCCGGGCATCCCAAGAGCCACAGGCATCCCAGACATCGCCAGAGCCACAGGCGCCCGAAGCATCATAGGCTACATCACAGGCCACCTAGACATCAGAGTCCACGTCATAAAGAAGTTGAACCTAACCAGCCATTATGACGGCGCACTGCGCATGAAGCAAGGCAGCATCCGAGAGAAAAATAATAAACAAAGCATTGTCTAAAGAGAACATCTTATGCGCAGGGAGCAGACGTGCGGTATCAAAAGAGGCAAAAAGACAACTGCCATTAGTAGCAACTTGTTAGAATGAGGAAGAAGTGTAATTATGGTTGTGTACTTGCACGCGATGGGGACCGATTGTTGCCTCGGGTATTGTATACTGGGCCATCTAGCCACAAGGGTGGTAGTGTTTAGATTGTCTAGTGTCCGTTTAGCAATTCCACCGTCTATCTGCAGATGCCTCTGTGCCGGTGCATCGCCTGTAATCTAGAATTTAGAACCGGTCCTCCACGCGACCCAGCTTGTAGCCCCTGGGGACGACGAAGAGCCCGCGGGCCTCGACGCATGTATGGCCGCCGGGTGTTTCCAGCGTGGCTGAGCACCATAGCTTGCGAAGTTCCTGACTGGCCTTAGGTGCCGATGCCGATGCCGATGCCGATGCCGGCTCTGGCAGCTCCGGGCGGCAGCGCACGATGTAGAAGCCCGGCACCGGCACGGGGCGACGGTACTGCAGTTCCAGGCGCGCAGTAACGCCGGTCCGCGCAGGCAGTGTGTGGATGGCACAGCGGCCGAGAGCCTCGTCTAGTAGTGTGGCCAGCGCGCCGCCGTGAGCCCGCGTGGGGAAGCCGGACAGTGCGCCGCCCAGGTGCACCACGCTGATGATCTCGCCTGTCTCCTGGTTGAGGAAGACGCGGTGGTAGCCGGTCATGCCTCGCGCGCCGCCGAGGGCGTCATGGGTGAGGCGCTTGCGGCGTGGGGGGTCGGCAGACGTGTCAGACGTGCTGTTATTGCTGCTGTCTGCTGCGGTGCCTTTGGACGTCTCGCCACCCTGTACCCATCGGCTGCCCACCGTCCATTCCAACCACTTCGGATCGGTCGTCAGCTCCGCGACGATTGGCAGCTCTGCTGCACGTGTCTCGAGCACCGCACACGCCTTGTCCTCGGCTGGCGACCCGGGCTCCGGCAGCGTCGGGGTCAGCTTAGCGACCCGACCGTAGGCTGGGAACGCGAAGCCGGCCCCAAGCAGCAGGAAGACGAGCGTAGAGGTGCGGACCCAGCGCCTTCCAGATGTAGGAAGCTGCTGCTGCTGCTGCTGCTGAAGGTGGGATGTGGGAACTGCTGTTGAATAGCTCTGGCAGCGAGCTGGTTGACGATGCTGCTGGAAGCTGGGCTTTTGTGAGAAGGCTGGCCGGAATCGTAGGCTCGGCAGAAGAGGCGCTGCAGCCTTTGCAGACATGGCCGTCGGGGCCGTCGGTGCCCGCGCCGCCGGGAGCGCTAACCGAAGAATCATATCCTTTGGCAGAAATCGTATTAGGGGTGGCTGGTTGTCGTCAGGGGAGGGGTTGAGAGCTGTGCCGATCTTGCAAGAGAGAGAGAGAGAGAGAGATGGAGAGCGATGGCAGTTTGCCCTTGGAAGCTTACACCTCGGTTTCAATTGCACAGCCGAAGAGTGGAAACTTTGGGGCGCCCCGGACTTCCCACAGTTGGCACTAGGGCCCGCTTTTCTGCTATGGAGTAGATCGATATCAGACCTGGCAGCGAGTCCACACGCTTCAGTGCTGGCAACGAGATCCCAAGAGTGGTCAGCCAAATGCGGAGATGAGAGCAGACCGAGGCGATGAAAAAGCACAAAGAATATACGAATTCTGAAGAGCGTGGCTGAATGGAAAAGGGGGAAAAAGGGGGGCTTGGGACCACGCTGGGAAGGCGCCTTTGGGGGCCCATTGTTCTTTCCTCCGCTCCCGTCACGCGTCCCAGGAAGAAGGAACGGGTAGGAGCAGCTTGGACAGGAGCATTTGTCTCCATACTTGAGAGATACAGTCTCGCTTATTTTGGGCGGTCAACTTGCCAGAAAAAAAATGTCTTGGGACAATGCATCATCTGGGCTGCATAGCCTTCTGCCAATCGCTGGCTGGCCAGACGGTTGGGGTAGTCTACTTTGCTACTTTGCTACTTTGCAGTTTCAATGCCGTCACTGTCGGCAAAGCACCTCTGCTCTGATACTTGCCGAGGCTTTGGGAAATGAACCCCGTCTAATCGGGCTCTGCGGGCGCGCCGCGCGCTGCACGTGACACTGACCTCACTGCTTCTTTCGTTCAGCTCTTGGCTCTTTCTATCTCTCTCTCCCCTTTCCCCTTGTCCCTCATCTATCAGTTCGCTTGCCTCGCCAACCTCATTGCTTCCTAGCACCAAAGTGCTTTCCAGCACCTCTACCGCCTGCCAGCCATGTCACATCCTACGCTGCTGCGGCCACCACCGCCAGATCCGGCGCGGTCGCTGATTGAGAACAATCTGGAGGTCATCGAGATGTCTGTTCTTGGCGCAGTACGTCGGGACGTTCCCCATCCCTCCGTTCTTTTGCAGTCCATAACGACTGAGGGGCGACTGAGGCACGATCGCTGACCTCCGCAGGATGTTTACACAAATGCACGGCAGCCATGGCACCCGCCCGGCGCGCGCGGAATCTACGGTGGGTCGGTAGTGTCCATGTGTCTGGCCGCGGGCCAGCGCTCCGTCGAGCCCGACTTCACGCCGCACAGCTGCCACTGCTACTTTCTTCTGGCGGGCAACGCCGAGATACCGATACTATTCCACGTCGAGCGGGTGCGCGACGGCCGGTCCTTTGCTACCCGCACCGTGCAGGCGCGGCAGCGAGGGCGCTGTATCTTCACGCTCACAGTGTCTTTTGTGCGGATGGCACAGGCGGGCGCAGAGCAGAAGACGGGGCCACTTAAAACTCCGCCGCCCGTTGTCCATCACGCTGCCGCCATGCCGGCGTCTCGACCACCACTGCCGCCGGCCGATTTTGACGACGCGAACGGCATTGAGAAGCGGTTTCTGCGCGCGTTCGGCATCGGCGTCGACGAGGAGCAGCCGGTGATGGCAGGTCCGATGCGGATCGTCGGCGGCCACGACGCACCACCACACCTCAAGAAGACGCAGCAGTGGGTGCGGATGCGTGGCAAGATCTCGGCTGCGGGAGGGCGGGCAGCGCATCTTAACGCGCTGGCCTATCTCAGCGACCGGTACTTCATCGGGACGATATGCCGAATCCACCGGCTGTGGCGACTCCCATTTTCGGTTGAGAGCGTGTTGGGTGACAGCAGCAGCAGCAGCAGTAGTAGTAGCACTACTGCTACTGGCGCCGCTGCGGGGGGGGAACCTACTGACGGCGACGGCGAAGACGAAGACGACAACGAAGACGACGAAAGTGGTACTGACAGCTTGATTCGGAGCAACCCACAGCTGTGGCCGCTGATACGAGAGTACGTGGAGTTCGAAGGAGGCGGCATGCCGATGGAGGCATATCGTGGGCGGCCTCGGGTTGGCATGGTGGTGAGCCTGGACCACACGATCTACTTTCACGAGCCAGACCAGGTGCGAGCCGACGACTGGATGCTGGTCGAGATGGACAGTCCGTGGGCAGACGAGGGCCGCGGCGTGGTGACGCAGCGGATCTTTAGCAAGGATGGGACGCTGCTGGCAACGTGCATCCAGGAGGTAAGTGGCCCTGATTGCGGGACTTTTTTTCTTTTTTTCTTTTTTTCTTTTTTCTTTTGGTTTTGAAGAGTATAGGTCGTATAGCCTAGCTGACACAGAAACAGGGAATCGTTCGGATAAAGGAGGAGGCAGACAAGAAGACAAAGGACACACAGAAGGCCATGAAAGCGAAATTATAAGGGAAGAGGCCCCTGATGGCCCACTGCTAGAGCGTATGGTTTCGCAAGAAGCCGAATGGCGCTAGTGCACGCAAGCTGTTGCCGAGAATCAAGAAGCCACTTGTTTAATTGTATGTATATTGATTGCGTATACTGCTGGAAACCAAAACAAAACAAAACAAAACAAAACAGAGCAAGAACAACTTGAAAGACGCGGATAGAAGCGGCTGCAGCCGGCAGACAGTGTGACATGGCTGTACGAGTACTCGTAGCTGCAGCCAGGTGACAGCTGCAGCCAGGTGACAGCTGCTGACAGGTGGTAGCTGGGTGGCAGCTGTAGTCTGCTGGCAGCTTTGGACTAGCGAGCCCTGTCAAACGTGTGACGTTAAAAGTCATTGGCTCAACTTCAACGGAACTTCAACAGAGTAAACTTCAACTGATTTTGTAAACTGTATCCACCCTTTTCACCCTCCCCCTCCCC
>JRUC01000567.1:0-16895 GCA_000806385.1 Leptographium procerum
AGGGCGGGGAGGGCGTTTCATTGTATACACAGGAGTAAGGATGCACGAAAGCAGGGCGTTGACAAGGGATGCTTGGGTGAATTCCTCAAAGGCCGTGCGGCTTTAAATGAGATAAACGAGATAAATGAGATAAAATGAGACAAGATGTTTGGCTGGTCCGCCAAGCACGAATCAAGTGCATTATGCTAAATTTCATCAGGAACAAATAGGAACATAAAAGCAGGACGCCTTACAATGATGCTTCGGCAGCTTCCTTGGCAGCTGCCTTTGCCCTCTTTTCTGCCCGCCACTTCGGCCCCTTGAAGATGACCGTCCACCAGCACACGCTCATGACCGCCCAGATCAGGGCGATGAGCGTGCTGGTCCAGCCTCGCCCCAGGCTGTCGAGCATCGGGTTGACGGTGGCCACACCGCCGGCGCCGAGCAGGCAGCGAACGAACTGGTGTGCCGCCGTCGCCGCGGCCGGGCTGCGGGGGTTGATGTCGACGATCAGGGCGGTGAGGGGCTGGAACGCGGCGGAGAGCAGGATGCCGACGAAGAAGAGCAGGACCAGGACGGCCGCCAGCGGCGGGTGCCTCAGCCACATGACCCAGCCGTAGGGGACGATGACAGCGCACAGGACGTACACGACCACGAGCGACAGCTGCAGCCGGGCCAGCTCGACGGGGAGGTCGTCGATGCTCGCCTGGCGGTTGTCCTCTGAGATATCGACGCCTGCTCGGCGGGCGTGCCGGCGGAAATTGGCGTCCATGAGCCGGCCGATGAACGGCCGGCAGAGCATGGGCCCGAGGCCGAGCGGCAGGTAGCAGAGGCCGACCTGGATGGAGTTGTAGCGGTACGTGGTGGCGATCTGGTTTGCCAGGCCGGTCAGGATGATGTAGTAGCCGGCGTACAGGATGCCGCTGTAGAAGAGCGTCAGGATCGACTCCTTGTCCAGCAGGATCGGGATGGTCGAGAGCAACCCGGGACGCCGCTTTTTTGATGATATCGTGGAGGCCGATCTCGGTCTCGATCTCGATCTTGCATCAGAATCCTTGTCTTCTCTTCTTCTTCTTCGCTGCTCGATCAGGACGGCGACGAGTGGCCGGTTCCAGCGCTGCGGCGGGACAGATCCGTTGCCGACCACGTTGCGACACGTCTCGGGCACGAAGAGCAGGATAGCCAGCAGCAAGACGCCGCCGAGCACGGCCAGGAACCAGAAGATGGCCCGCCAGCCCAGGTAGTGGTCCAGCAGGCCGCCGATCAGCGGGCCCAGGGCCGGGCCCATGGAGCTGCCTAGCGCGGCTAGGCCGATGTAGCTGCCGCGCTGCTGCCGCGTGGCCACGTCGGCGACGGTGGCGCTTGACAGGGCCACCGTGCCACTGCTGCCGGCGCTCTGCAGGCAGCGCAGGACCAGGAGCGCGGCGTAGTTGGTCTGCAGGGCGAGCCCGATGTTGGCGGCGATGTAGACGGTGAACGAGAGGATGTAGGCCGGGCGGCGACCGACGCGGTCCGAGAAGCCACCGGTGAGCGTGGGCGCGATACCCTGGAGGATCTAAGGAAGAGTGAGAAAGAAGAAGAAGAAGAAGAAGAAGAAGAAGAAGAAGAAGCAAAGCAAGAGGGTCAGCAATCAGCCCTGAGTGGAGGAATGGTCTTGCTGCAGTCTCTTCTGGGCACTCACCATATACGTCGTGATGCTTAGGCTGATCCGTGTCAGGGACGTGTGCAGGTCATTGGCGATCGACTGCATGGCCGGATAGTAGATGCTAGACGAGACCGGCGACGTGAAGGCGGCCAGCGAGGCCATGTACACATACACGGCACGCTGCCACGGCGGGAAGACCGAGTGCAGTGGCGGTGGCGGTGGCGGTGGCGGCGGCGGTAACGGCTGCAGCTCCTCCTCGGTTCTTTGCGATACTTGGCCTCTCTCCGAATCCTCTGCAGCTTCTGCAGCTTCTGGGGACGGCAGCCCCAGAGGCTCTGTTTTTGCGTCCTTTTCCGCCAACGAGTCGTCCCTGGCCATTTCGGAGTCCCGTTGATCAGTCGTCATGTCTGAAAAGGACAATAGAACAACAGTTCCGTAAGATCAGGGTACAGAGAGCCCGTTCCATATATATATATATATATGCAAACCGTTCGAGGTCTTCTCGGTGCCGGATCGGCAATTGGCCTTTGCGGACTTGACTGCCGGGGTTTAGCGTTGCGGTGTTAGCCATTTTAGGGACTATATTTGGAACTTACATGTTGAGATGGTTAAACGTCTCTTCATCCACATATAAAGCCTAAATTCTCAATGAAAAAGCCCTCGTATTATCAGTCGTCAGAGGCGAGGCTACTGGCTCTACCAGAGGCCGTTTGTTACTATACAAACTTCAACATCCGGCATCATGACCGCTCGACTTTGGAGCCGTAGTTGGGGGCCAAACTGTGCCCGATTCGCAAGAATACGCAATGTCGAAAGATAGGATGCCAAGAGGTCGCAAGAATCCACAGCTCACTGGAGGGCCGTGTGTTAGTGCCCGCATGCAGCAAGCAGCCCGGAGAATTCTTGCATGCAACGTTGTCTTGCCGGGACAGAACACGAGCATAGTTCCTCCCGCATGTCATATCTCATCATGTCTCGAACTTCCAAATTTCCTTCAGACGCCAAAACATGTATTCATGTGCAGAGAGAGATATATATATGCATGCAAAGCGTATATGCAGTCATAGGCCGTCGTACAAGCAGAACCAAAAAAGCGTTGACCAAAATAGACGCACAAAGATACAGAAAAGCAAGGCCAGCAAAAACTCCCGAAACCCAAAAAGGAAATCTATATATGGTAGTTTTTTCTCTTCGGAACCATTCAAAAAAATTATTGCGTCCCCCTGAGCTTACGCTCCTCCGCTGGCGATACCCAGGCCCACGCGGGAGTTGCTTGTCATCATCGTGTTTGTTCCCGTCCGTTCTCGAAGCCGCCGACCTTCCATCAGGCCCTTGAGGCCGCGCTTCTGCAGCCCGATCACGCTGCTCAACTCGCCACCCCATACCTCCCGATGTCCACGTTCGCTGTTATCTCCCAGCTCCGAGCTCCACTCCGAGCCTGACATGCTCGTCGTCGCGCTCAAATCTTCGCTCATCGCCTGTCCGCCGTTCGACGATCCGGCCACTGAGGTGTTTATCCGTAGGCCTGCAGCACGGCCAGAAAGGCCACCAATATCGGGGCTTCCCGGCCTCTGCTGCTGCTGCTGCTGTTGTTGCTGCTGCTGTTGTGGGTCTTGCAGAGACTGCAGGAAAGACGAAGCATCCGATGGCGACATGGCTGACGGATCTATCGGGCTGAGCGCGTCGAGCCCACTTGGCAAGAAAAAGTTGGGGTTCAGCGTCCCGTCGATGCCGCGGCCACCACCGGCCGCCATGGCCGTGGCGTTGAATACTGCCGCCGCATTGCGGCTGTCCAGAAGCGCGTGCAGCCGCTCCACCACTGCCTCCAGCAATCCATCAATGCGGTAAGGCCGCGCAATTTGCAGCAGCGAGCACAGGATCTGTGGAGTGCAGAGCGGGCTCGTCGGTGCTGGCAGAGAGCTTGTGTAGAGGAAGTGCAGCAGTGCCTGCACCGTCAAGTATGTGTGTGGCAGGTACAGGCAGCGCGGCCGGCTGTTGGGTGGCAGTGTCCGTGGCGTCGGCGCCGTGTTGATCGTGGCAGGATCGATAGGCGGCGAAAAGGGTCCGACAATTCCAGACCCGCCAGACAGGCTGGTCCCCGGCGTACTGGGCGCTCTGCTGATCGAGCTTCCGGACCCCGTCATGCCGGAACCCATCGACATGGTGCTCTCCATCGTGTTGCGGCTGGACGGTGTGATCGTGATGCTCGAGTTGCGCATCGCTGACATTGGTGTCGACCGTAGGCCGGTCACGTCGGATCCGTCTTGCGTCGTTGTGCCCTCGCGCAGCAGCTGCACAAAGTATGGCCCCCATCGTCGCGCCACGATCCGGCTGTTGACCGGAATCCGCTCGCCGCCAATGCACAGGATATCCATGTCAGATAGCTCCCGCATGGCCAGCGCCTTCTCGCCGAGGTCTTCCGATGCCCGTGAATGGAACCGGCCGCCGCCGGTGGAGCCAGCCTTGCGCGCCACACTCAGGCTGGGACTGGTGTAAGGGCTGCTGGCCGACACAAACCCAGACATCGGCGACGTCTTGCGCGGGTTGTCGTAGAAGCCAAACGCCTCCAGCTCCACCATGCAGACGTTGGTGAAGTTGATGCGCCGGTGGTTGTAGTCGTCCACCAGACTCCGCTTCCGGTTGCCGAGGATCACAAACGTGTTTCGTCGGTTCCACAGCACGCCACGGTTCCAGCTGCCTTGGCTGAAGACGCTGCCGCCAGCATCGATACGCGACCAGGTTAGATTCCGCAGGTCCAGGGCCCACAACGCATATTCCTGCTTCGAGCTCGTCAGATAGGTCCCGCTCACGACAAAGTGCGTGTCAATCACACCGCCATTGGGGAATCGCAGGCCGGGAGGTGTATAGCTGCCCGCCATGGGCTTTTCGGTCAGATTGCCCTCCGGCGACCGTATCTGCAGCTCTAGCTTGACGTCGAGGAAGTTGTAGTTGGAGTATATCAGCATCGACGCCCCAGGCTCCCTTGCCTCTTGGCTGATGCCGCCCATCTCAGGACGAATATTGTTCATGCTAGGAGCTCCTGCCCTGCCGATGCGGGCTGTAACCGCGGGGGGGAGTGGCGCTACTACACTGCGGTACGCTCCACAGCTCTTGCCGAGTGGCTCCGTAGATGTCCACTTTAGACTCCGAAGGTTGAACACACTAATCTGCTCGATATAGTGGTTTCCTCCGTCCTGGCCGCCCACGACAATCATCTCCGCGCCGCCCGTGCCGTCAATGTTGACTCCGAGGCGGCCCTCGTTTGTGCCGCTCGCTGGGTTGTGCTGTAGTGCCGAGAGGGGTGCACGGTGGGAGCTGAAAGTCGCGGAGGAGGGGAGGATGCAGGCGCAGTGGGCGTATCGGCCTTGAGGTGGGTCCACGGCCTTGACATAGGTCCATTTCTTCGTCGGCACGTCATAGATGTGAATGTCCGACATGACGTTCATATCCTGCTGCTGATCCTGTGGCGACCCGCCGTTGGCGCTCTGCTGTGGCGACATGCCGCCGTAGCAGACCATCTTCGTATCCCCCAATGCGCACATCGAGTGGAAATATCTGGCCGGTGGTACATCACCTGTGGCCTCGATCTTTGTCCAGTGGCGACGGATCAGGTCCAGCTCATAAAGGTCAGAGGTCAGCGACGCTGGCCGACTGCGGGACAATATCCGCCCGCCGAATACGTAGAGTTTGTCGCCTAGGATGGTAGTGGTGGCGCCCACCAGCGCATGTGGCTCTCGGCCAGTGGTTCTGTGAACGTTGCACATCAGACCGGACAGGTGGGCAGAAGACGCAGAGCCTGGTGGTGCCACAGCTGCAGCTGAATTCCCGGCGCCCGAACCGTTGGCACTCGACATGCCTCTTGACGATTGTTGTGGGGCCTGTGGAGAGTGCGCTGCGGACTGCGGCCCGTTACTCTTCGGTGCAAGATTGCTTCGCCCATCTTCTGTGTTGTAGCTATTGCCGTTGCTTTGGCTCATCCCGGGACCCGTGCCTGCTGTGCTGCCGTTATTCGTCACATACAGATAGCCCTGCTCGATGGACGAGCTAGAGTCCATCGTGCTCGTTCGACTATCCATGTGTGCGGAAGGCGGCACGAGGTGGGCAAGGTAGTCAAAGCTGCGGACCAGCGAGCCGATGCGTTCCTGGGACGCAACCGGGGTGAGAGGGCCGTTCGGAGACCGCTCAGATGGGGTTTCAGGTAGCGGTTTCTCGAGACTGTCCTGTAAGCTCAGGCCGCGAGCATGCTGCTGTTTCCAAGTAGATAGGTATTGCCCGCTGTGCGGGGCGAGAGTCGTAGGCTTGTTGCAGGTCGGCGAGTGAGGCTTGATGGCAAACTTGGGAACGTCCGGCTGCAAGTTGTGTCTGTGTGACTGGGAGGCCTGCCGTTTGAGCTTGGAAAGATCGTCTCGGCTGGGTGTGATCTTCTTAATGCCGCGGTAGACGCCGGACAGAATCTCCGAGGCGGTCTTGGTAGAGGGTCGAGACGCTTCGTCAACTTCGGAGTCAGAGAGCTGGGAGGTATCTGCAGCAGATTCGTGGGGGTCTGTGGTTGTGTCCATGGCGGTTAGTCTACCTGCCCCAACGGGCTGCCCCTCGACTGTGTGTGGTTTGGGGTGCTGTAGGGGGGTGCGTGTGGCTGATAATAGAGGCTGTGGAAGTGTGTGCCAGGATGGAGAGAGAGAAAGAGAAAATATGACAAGAGGACCGAAAAGAGGGGATAGAAGAGGGAACAAAAATGACAACCAGACTCAGTAAGGGATAGCAATGAGTAAGAAAAAGCGGACGCAGCTTAGCTACCATTGATGGAGCTTGTGCTGATCAGCCCGCATGTTGAGTAGGTGCAGCAGATAATGAAACCGTTGGGCCTGAAAGCAGAATGCAAGTTGAGGGACGTTATGGATGCTAAGCTAGGAAACAGGCAATGTAGCAGTACGTAGAGTAACAGTGCGAGACCGGAGTGAGTGCCGAAGGAGAGGGGGGGGAATCCACGTGCTATTCAAGCAGGAGGCTCTCGGCACAACAGGGGAGGATGAAAGAAGGGGAGAGGGGTGCGAGGAAATGCGAGAATGATGACAGCACGAATAGTGACAAAGGGGGTGAGAGGAAGAAGAGAGCAGATACGGGCGGGCAGAAGAAAAAAAGGTAAGGGGGTGACGTACCAAAACGACGAGGAATCCCTTTATTTTTCGTTATGTTGCAGTGGTTAATTTCGGGTCCGTCTGTTCAGTTGGGATCTGCCGTGAAATGTGGAACAGGAACAAGAACAGGAGCAGACTCAGGGTCGCGAACAGGAACAGGAATAGGTTATGCGAGGATGGCCTGCAGCTGCAGCTGGCACGTGGCACGTGGCTGTCGGTGGCAGATCGAGAAGGTGCCGCGGTGGCCCAGGAGAAGGTGTGCCTGCGCTTCTTGCTTGTGCGCGTACGAGTTGTGCTGTGTGGTGCCGCTCGGCCGTCCGATGAGCTGTTTGATGTTCGTCGTCGGGAGTACGAGGACTCGTATAGGTATTGGGACTATTTTGGTGGGCGTGCGAGACGGGACAACCACTGGGGACCGACAAAGGAAACCTCTTTAGAAAAGAGGCTTATTTTTAGCTTCTCCTTTTATGGACAGCTGAAGGTGGCTCGGCGCCAGCGATGCGTATGGATTTTGTGACGAGGCGTACTATGCAAGATAGCAGCTTGGGATGGAGATATACTATGTAGAGAGGGAGAGGAAGAAAGCGAGCAAAAGAGGAGTCTAGAGAAGGCCTGAGCTGCACGCGCGCGCGGTGTGGCGTGATGTGGAGAAGCAAGGGACGGCGGTGGGAAAGGGGTGAGAGAGGAGAGGGGGTGGTAGGCCTGGTTGAGGGCGAGAGCGAGGGCAATGCGCTCAACGTCGTGTTGAGGCGGTCGACGACGAAAAAGGAACGAAGAGGGAGAAAAAAAAAAGAGATGCTCGATGGTCAGGTGGGGTTGAGCAGAGGAGGAGAAAAGGGGAAAGGAGAGGAAGGAACAAAGGAACGTTGTGAAGGGATGTGCGGTTCTGTGGAGACGCTTGGGCCGCCTGTTCATGGCGTTTCCTGATTGGAGAACGTTTCAACTGGACGGCAGCGACAACTGGAGCTGGAAACGGCAAACGGTGGGAAGCGAGTTTGTGGCTCTCGGTTGTGTACCTTTTTGGAGGATTTTTGGAGGACTCGCTCGGAGCACATCGTATCTTGCGTCGTGCACGGTATAAAAAACTCACATCTTACGAGGATGGCTAGAGAGATACTATTACGACGTACTCCGTATGTACAGACGGTCGCATACCCACTTGCAGGCTCTACTAGCAGACTGCTAGAGTTACATGGCCACAGAACAGGATGAGAGGGCCTAACCCGGCAGATGTTCCGCTGTTTCAAGTTCTGAGCTATTCGATGCAAGATGCTGTCCCATGCATCCGGGCATATCGAACCCTTGCAAGCAAGCAAAGTAGCCTTATTTTATGTTTTTTACCCGATGGAACCTGTTGAAGGATTCTAGTGCCATTCTGGCCCAGGCGACTGGCTACGTGTACGAGCACTAGGCTACTAACTATGACTATTACGAGGAGGCCGACCAGATATAAGACGTCTCTACTAAGAAGTATCTCTCCCAAAACACATCCCAGCACCAACGGCCATCAAAAAAGGTTGTGACAGAGCTGCGAATGCCGGCATGCCCAACGTGCAGACGCATCAGCAGAACGTGGCAGTGGAGACAGACCTCCCTCACCGTCAGAGGCAGCAACTCCATTATTAGCGGTAAAGCCCACTACATACAACGAACGGAGTACTCGTAGCTACTATCTTGCTGCTACCTACATCTACGAGTACATACGCATGCGTGCAGCTGGCCGCTCCACCTTCATCCCTGCCATGGCTTCTGAGGCGGTCCATGCTCCTACATAATAATTTCCCCCCTTCCTGGCTATGCCAGCAAAGATGCTACCCTATGCAGTCGTCCCAATGTTGTGCTTCTACCATACTATGTGCATACATGGTATCTTGGCATCTTGCATTGGCGCGGCTTTTTTGTGCCGACGCGATTGTAGACAGTGAGGCAAGGGGCGTCATCCGCCACGGCTTGCCAAGTAAGGTACGAGCAAAGATGCCTGTACGAGAAACGAAACGAAACGAAACGAAACGAAACGACACGATACGATACGATACGATACGATACGATACGATACGATATGCATCCCGAAGTTACCCACTCACACCCGGGCTATCTTTTTTATACACATTGCTCCCACAGGCTTTGGTCCACTCTTCACCGCATCACGCCACAGTCCAGCTGACAAGAAGACCGGCTGCCCTGCGGCCATTTGTTGACGACGGCCTGCGGACCCCAAAGAGGACCCCAAACCTCTTTTGTGGAAGACGGAGCAACTGTGGGAATAAGTCTTCAACTTTTCAACTCTTGAGCTCTTCTGGGGAAGGCCCCTCCTCCTCTCTCACTCGTGCACACACCACGGCGGTGGCGGCTCGCGCAGCCTCGCCCGGATCTCGTCGGCCGCCTGCTGCTCGTACGCGACGGCGAAGAAGTTGTCCAGCCGGCTGATCCTGCGAAGCTGCAGGAACTGCTGCATGGCCCGCGCGTGTCTTTGTCTCTTGCCGTCCTCGCCGCCGGGCTCGGGCCAGGGGCCAGCCAGTGCCGACCAGTAGGCGTGGGCGCCGGCCAGCTCCCGAGATAAGACGGCCTGCAGCGGCCTCATGGCGTATGCCGCGTACTTGGACACCCACTCGAGGTAGGCCACGTTGTCGCGGTCGGTCTGCTGCACGGGGCGCGCCGCGAACTCGGCCTGCAGCTGCTCGTCGCGGCGGGCCATCTCGGTCCAGCTGGGTTCAGGCCCGTTCTGCCTCTTGTGCTTCTGCCTCTGCGCCGGGTCGTCCCCGTCCCTTTCGTCGAAACTGCGCTTCGCTAATACGCTGCCGGCATATCGCGCCTCTTGATGGGCTCGTAGCGTGTCGGTCCTTGCATGTCTGAAGCTCATTGTTGCCAGTGTCCCACGTCGGTAAGCTAGCGAAGGGCCTGTCGTGGTATTTATTCGTAGCTTTAGACTCAGTGTTTTGGCTTTCCCGTTTCCTTTGCTTCGCCTGATTCTTTCGTTCCTCGCGCCGTGCGCTGTTAAATCAGGGGGACAGGGTGGCCCCTTTTAGAAGAGACAGTACTCTTTGTGGTGTTGCCTAGTAAACAACCAACAAAAAAAGCTGAGACAGTGTTTTAGATTCCCGAAACATTACAGTAAAGACGTTTACCGACTGGAGACAAGACGCTTTTCAACAACTCTTTACATTGGTATCATTTTGTCTGTTCCTGCTAAGCTGTAAAACCTATTTTAGGCACGCAAGAACGGCGCCTCTTGTTTTCGTTGGTAGTGATACATCACAATTTCCCAACCTCTCCTCGTAGCTCTTGCTTTTTGCTTTCTGCTTTCTGCTTTTTCCTTTTTGCTCTTGCTACATCTAGGCCTTTGGCAGCGTGGTGAAGCGCAGGTACGGCTTGACGACGCGGACTTCGGGGAAGATCTTCTTGGCATCCTCGGTCTTGATGCTGGGGTGGACGATGACGTCGTCGCCGGGAACCCAGTTGATGGGTGTCGTCACCTTGTTCTTGTCGCCCGTCTGGAGCGAGTCGACGATGCGCAGCACCTCGGCCGAGTTGCGGCCCGTCGACGCCGGGTACGACAGGATGGTGCGGATGACCTTCTTGGGGTCGATGATGAAGACGGAGCGGATGGTGAAGGCGATGCCCTTGCTGTCGACGTTGGTGGCGTCCTGGTAGTCGATCATGTCGTAGAGGTAGGCCACCTGGCGCTCCTTGTCGGCGATGATGGGGAAGCCGACGAGCGAGCCGGTGACCTCGTCAATGTCCTTGATCCAGTCCTCGTGGCTGCCCAGCGTGTTGGCCGACAGGCCGATCAGCTTGACGCCGCGCTTGGTGAACTCGGGCTGCAGCCGGGCGAACTCGCCCAGCTCCGTCGTGCACACCGGCGTGAAGTCCTCGGGGTGCGAGAACAGCACGACCCAGTTGTCGCCGATGAACTCGTGGAAGTCGATCGGGCCCTGGGTCGTGTCGGCCTTGAAGTTGGGGGCAGTGCTGCCCAGGCGCAGTCTGGACGAATTGTCAGCAAGTGACCCAACATGTGTGTTTTCTCTGTCTGTTTCTCCGTCTGTCTCCTCTCTGGTTCTGGTTGTGGTTCGTTTCTTTTCTTCTCTTTCTCCCTATTTTTTCTCGTCACTGCAATCTTGCATTACTTACGGTGCGGATCTCTCTGCCATTGTGTCTTGTCTTAAAAGGGATTTGTGTTTGCGATACAAGGAAGTATGTGGGCTGAGAGGTAGATTGAGGGGCAGGAGAAAAGAAGAAGGAAGAAGAAAACAGGTACCAGGATGATGTGATGGGCAGTGGGCGCCCTCTGCTTAAATAGCTTTGCTGCTCTCCTTTCTTGCTATATTATGGAATGCACCCCCCAACGTAAGATACCGTTGTCGGACCGCTCTTTCCCATGCTATGCACAGCTCTAATACAACTCGTTAACTGTCCGTTCTTTGACTAATTGATCACGTCTTCTCCGGGTTCCCTTGTTGGCCTAGTCTGCCCAGCCCAATCGTAGTGCTCCTCCCAGCTCCCCTCGTCCTCCCTCATCCTCCCTGATCCTCCTTCACATGTGCTGTCATCGACATGCGGGGTAAAGATTGACAAGGGAAAAAGGAAAGAAAATAATGAATTATGAAACCCTTTCCACCTGTTTACAAACATGGCCGAGCTCTCTGGCAAGGGAGAAAAAAAACTGCCACGAAAGCTCACAAGGTCGCAATGCACCCTCCCGTTTTGCTTACAAGCACCGGTGGCATGCCATCAATGATACATGCGAGTGACGTTGGAGCTTTTCTCCCTTTTCGTCCGTCTGCCCCGCTATCGCTGCCTTCTCGCACGCCATCGCAGGCGCAAAGCCGCCCCGCACTATGCCGCTCCGAGACTTAGCACTGTATCGCGCAATCGCTAGCAGATGTGATTGGTGGGATGCGATAGACGAGCAATATATAATGTTATCTTTGTGGTTTGTCGTGTCTGAGCTACCAACCGCCTTCCGATCGTCCAAAGTGTATGAATATGCTTCTAATAGGGGTGTGATATATACTAAGATACTTTTACATGTGCGGTCTAGCCGTCGTTTGTAAAAAGAGCGAAGCCGCTGGTGCTGGAGAAACCCCCCCCCTTGACAGCACTGGAGGTCTCGGGGCCATTGAGGCCACTTTCAAGGTTCTCACTGTCAGAAAAATGTTGATGCAACTTGGCCAGAAAAAGAAAGAAAAAAAAATAGGTTTACGATGACAGCACACCTGGTACACACCAATATATACAGGGCAATGTTACAGCTTCACCAAGCCGCCCTTCAGCCGGTCCCAGTCCCGCCGCTCAAAAGGTTTGTAGGTCCCGTCCTCGAGCCAGAGCACGGCGTCGTTATTGTCGACCTTGTCCGGGTCGACGCCTTGCTCGCGCAGGACGTGCTTCTGCTGCTTGTTCGTTCCGGTTGCGTGCACCGTCGAGTCGTCGACCAGGCGCAGGAACAGCGGCAGCGCATACCGCGGGAGGCTCTGCTGGACGTGCTTGCCGAGACTGTCTAGAAACTCCGCCGTCGGCTGGCCCTTGAGCTGGATGGCGGCACAGCCGGCGCGGCCATCGTGGTTGGGCAGCTCGATGCCGTAGACATTGGCCTCGACCACCTCTGGGTGCAGCCCAACCGCGTGCGCGACCTCTGTCGTCGACACGTTCTCTGACTTCCACCGGAACGTGTCGCCGATGCGGTCGTGGAAGTAGAGCATGCCTTCGGCGCTGGTGCGCAGCACGTCGCCGGTCCGGAACCAGGCGTCGCCTTTCCAGAAGACGTCGCGCATGATCTTGGCCTCAGTGGCCTTGTCGTTGTGGTAGTAGCCCTGGAATCTCTTGCGGATGTTGCCAGCGGGGAGCTTGAAGATCAGCTCGCCCGGCTCGCCCACGTTGGCGCGCCGGCAGTGCCCGGAGCTCGGGTCACGCCATGGCTGTTCGGTGCCCCAGTCCATGGCGACATACGCAACGCCGATCCCCATCAGCAGCTTGTATATCCACCCGCTGCGGCCAACGGCACCCATGGAGTAGTCGTTCCGCGAGAGGTTGAACGTGGCGAGCGTGCCCTCGGTTGCGCCGTAGAACTCGGCAATCGTCTCGACTCCAAAGCGTTCCTTGAAGCGGTTCCACACGTCAGGCCGGAGGCCGTTGCCGAGGGCCATGCGCACAGAATTCTTCCTGTCCAAATTCTCGCCGGTCACAGGATCGATCTGCGGCGGCGCTGCTAGCAGGTACCGGCATGTCTCGCCGACGTACTGGATGATCGTTGCTTTGAACTTGCGCACGTCGGGCCAGAATGTCTTGTGGGAGAAGCGACTGCCTAGAGCCAGGGTTGCGCCGGCATTGAGCGTCGTGCAGAAGCAAAACAAGATGGCAGAGGAGTGGTAGAGAGGCATGCACTATTTTGTTGGAAGAGGTTAGCGTCGAGAAGAAGGTGATTTCCGGCTCGTGGAAGTAGCCGACGTACCGTGTAGTATATGTCATCCTTGGTGACGCCCATCCAGTGCCACGTGAAGTTGCCGCCGACAATTATTTTGGACCACGACACCACAGCAGCCTTTGGGAGGCCGGTCGTGCCAGACGTGAAGATGAGGACGCCCATATTTTCCAGCTTGTCCTCGTACAGCAGCTCGTCTGGGTACCGGACGGGATCTGTAGCGAAGATCTCGGCCTTGAGCGCCTCCGAGAAGATCTCAATGCGCGTCCCGGACAGCTCAGATTGGATTTCTGGGGTGATCGCCTCGGCAATGATGGAGTCGACGAGCAGCAGCCTGGTAGTCGCTGTCTTGACGCAATGTACCAGCGGCTGATCTCGGAGGTTGTAGTTGATAAAAGCCGGCTTTGCGCCGATGGACCAGAGTCCCAGCCATATGAAGATGAACGTGTCAGAGTTCAGAAAGTCCACCGCCACCACGTCGCCCTTCTCGACGCCCATTTTTTCCTTCAGCCACACGCCATAGCGGAGGGAGCGGTCGTAGACTTGCGCGTAGGTGTACGAATAGTCGCCGAACAGGATGAAGGGGCGGTTTGCAAACGCCGCCGACTTTGCCCTGTCTTCGATCCGGTAGAAGAGGTTGATTTTCCGAGTGAACCGGGAAACGTTCATGCTGACAACGGATGGGATGACGGAGCGCAGCATCAGAATGTCGTACCACAGCGAGGCCCGGGCATTGAGGTAGGCCAGGCCGGCCGCTGCGGCCGGCAGCGCCACCTGGAGAGGAACTACTGATAGTTCGAATACAGTGAGCCACATGCTTTTCTTGTCTATAGCTCGCCCAGGGACAAAAAAGGAAGAAAGAACAAAATGAAAACCAAGGTTCAGCTTACCAGACATGCCTAGTTTTTCCGGCCGTGGAGGTGGTGCGACAGGATGAGAAGAAGATATGCGCCAAGCGACGTCTTGTTCGGCTATGAAAACCTTCAGGCCCAACAGGTTTCGAGCTTCTGGCAGGATACCGGCGGATCTACGTCGTAGGACACGTTTCGCTGGAGCGGTCTAGGGCTGTCGGGGCCGGGAGAAGCGGAAGCGGAAGCGGTTGAGCTGCTGCTTGAGCGGATTATTTGGCCGGTGGGTAGGAAGAAACTGTCATGCAGATATCATGATGAGGAGCGGCGGAGGGGGGGGGAGATATGAAGTCTTTGTAGGGCGGAGCACTGTTATTCATCCGCTTTTTGCTTTGTTAGTAGGCACTTTAGCGGAAGTCGGGTCAGATGTTTGAAGTCAAAGGGACCTGCCTCGGCAAACAGCGCAAAGTTGTGCGGGGAAGACGTAGAAGAATCCGGCCAACTGCTGTATGATCTGCTATGATGATCTGGTTGGAACTGGATGACGGCAGCCGAGAGAAGCAGCTAGGGCGGTCAGGGAATGAGGAGGTTTGCATGTGCACGTCATGGCCTTCATTTTACAAACCTGATGTTTTGGCTCCATTTTCGTACCATGTTACCAAAACAAGCAAGGTCTCGTAACTAATTACATTGTGGGTAGGTGCGATGATGCGCCGCTGGCAGGTGCCCGAGCGGCTAAGCAGGGGAGCTCGCTTATCGCTTATCTGGATTGGAGCCATTCCGCATGTGGACAAGCGAGTTTCTGGTCGGCTGCACTGCCATTATTTTTCCTGGCCGTTTCTGGCCGTTTTTTGTCCCTGAATGGATTAGGTGTTCCAATCGGCTGCTGGCACAGGTCAGTGGCTTCAACGACCGACAAAACGTCTACGACCAAGAGACCCTCGCCCGCGTCTCGCGTCCCGTGTTGCCATGGCCACCCGACGTACGGCTGTCGCTGTCCCTGAAAGCGCGCCGGACGCTTTACCGGCGGAAACAAATGCGATCGTAACAGCAGCAACAAACGAGGCGGCTGGGGAGGGGGCAGCACACAAGCAGCCTCCACCAGAGAAGCCGTCTAACGTGCAGCGGCGCCGAGCAGTGCTCATCTCGTTCTGGCTGGTGGTGCTGCTGCTTGGCCTGCCCATATGGTGGAAGACGACGAGTATATACCGGGCAAGCCTGCCGGTGGATGAGATGCTGGAATGGGCCGACGGGAGGGTGAGTAGCCTGGAGTTTGAGAATTGCTTAGCTTTTGCTTTTTGCTTTGTCTTTCTTCCAGCTTTCTTGCCAGCTTTCTTGCCAGCTTTCTTGCCAGATTTCTTGCCAGCTTTCTTGCCAGCTTCCTTGCCAGCTTTCTTGCCAGCTTTCTTGCCAGCTTTTTTATTTAAAGGATTGGTGCTGACCTGCTGCGTTTGCTGCGTCTGCGTTAGGCATGCCGTCCCGTTTTCCCTCTCCGCATCGCGATCCAGGCGTCGTCCCTGCAAGACGCCGAGGCGAACCATGTTCTGCGACTCACACAACACGCGCTGGATGATCTCAACGACTTCTCCGGCCACCACCTGCGGCTCGAGCTGTCACGACAGTCGGCGGCGGACTGCTCTGACAAAGGCAGCAACAGCAGCACCGGTAGCGAGGAGGAGAACGTGCCTCTCGGCGGCGTCGGCGGCGACCTGGCGGTGCCGGGGACAGGCGACGATGTGGCGCTGACGATCCGGCTGACGCCGGGAGATGCGTCGACGGCGGCACTGCACCCGCACTTTGCGATCCTGGACATTACGTACCCGGCCAACTCGGTGCCCGCGCTCAGCTCGTCGTCGTCGGCGCTGACGACGTTCATCGCGGCGCAGCTGCGGTCGACGTTTGAGGAGGAGCAGACGATCATCTCATACCTGCTGTCGGCGTCATCGACGTGGTCGAATGCGGCGGAGCAGCCACAAGCACTGCAGCAGCAGCAGCAGCAGCAACACCAACATCAACATCAACAGCAACAACAGCAGCAACAGCAGCAACAGCAGCAGCAGCAACAGCAGCAGCAGCAACAACAGCAGCAGCAACAACAGCAGCATCAGCAGCAGCAGAGGTGGGTGGCACCGGAAGCGGCAGCGGAGCTGTCGAAGCGGACGACGCGGTCGCTCAAGTACGCGCCGACGTACCACTTGACATTTTCGCTGTTCACGAGCGGGCCGTCGCCAAGCAGCTGGGACATTGAGAAGGCGATTGCGGAGTACATGCAGCCGGTGCTGGCGGTGCTCAGCCCGATCCACAACTTCACGGTGGACACGCAGGTGCAGCTGTACGCGACGCCGGGCGTGCAGGCGCAGGTGCTAAGCAAGGAGGACCTGTCGTCGTTTATCAACGCGGCGGAGTGGCCGCTGTCGCCGTCGATAGCGGGGGCGCCGACGATCAATTTTATCGTGTTTGTGGGCAACCAGACGATCGACATTGGGGGTGGGGGTAAAGGCGAGGGCGACGGGTCGCCGGCGAGAACGTCGCAGTCATGGCTGGTGCCGCAGTGGGGGTCCGTGTATCTGCTGTCGCCGAACGAGGCAGACGAGGCGGACGAGACGGACAGCACCTACAGCACCGACAGCACGCACGTCTCGCTGGCCGCCCTCAGAGAGCCGCTGCTGACGTTTACGGCGCACCTGCTGTCGCTGCTGGGGACGCCGCAGTCGGGCAGCCTGCCGCTGCGGCTGTGGACGCTGAGCCGGATCCGATCGGCTGACTTGCTGCTGCGGGCGTCGTCGACGCTGGGCAGCCTGGCGCGGCTATCGCTAGCGCTGCGCAACATTGCCATCCCGCCGAGCGTGGCTGAGGGCGTGGCCAGCACG
>JRUC01000566.1:0-16907 GCA_000806385.1 Leptographium procerum
TCTCTCCTTGTCCGCCTCTCCTTCTTTACATAGTGTCTCTCGTCCCGAACACTGTCTATCTATCTTTCTTTTTTTTTTCCTTTCTTTCTTTCTTGTCCCTCTGTCGTCTATTGCCTCCCTCCCTCTGCTCTCGCTCTGCCTCTGTTGCCTCCCAGCACCCCGGCCCAATCCCGGCTACGATCGTCGACTACGTACTTACTAGGCCTAGTGTCTTCTTCCACTTCACCGCACAGCTCAAATTACAAGCTCTCCCACCTTCCGGTAAAATCTGCCCTCGCCGAGCGTCTCTCTTCCATTGCATCATCGCCAGTCGAAAACTCTTATTCTCTCCCGCACGTGCAAATTGCGTCGACAACAATTCGTTTCGACTACCAACACCAACACCGGCACCGACCTTTCCCTTCCCCCAAATCTATACGCGTTTTGAGCCGAGAGCCCACAGAATTCCAGCAGCCACATCGTCCGCCAATCCGCCATGGCCGTCCTCGGCGATGACTTGTTGACAACAGTCAACAAGTTGCAAGATCTTGTTTTCAACACCATTGGCAACGACTCGCTCGATCTGCCTCAAATAGTCCGCCTCCCTGGCTCTCTCCTGCAACCCGGGAGGTTTTCACCCCTCGGGGTTCTCTTTCTCTCCGGCTAACGCTCCTTTCCTGATTAGGTCGTCGTTGGCTCCCAATCGGCGGGCAAATCCTCTGTGCTAGAAAACATTGTCGGTCGAGACTTTCTGCCGCGTGGCAGCGGCATCGTGACAAGACGGCCTCTCATTCTGCAGCTGATCAACGTGCCGGAAGAAGATGGTGCCGGCCCCGGCGGCGTCAACGACAACCGGATCCAGTTTCTCGATCCCAATGCAGCGCGGCGGTCCGAATGGGCCGAGTTCCACCATCTGCCGAACCGGCGGTTCATCGACTTCACCGAGGTGCGACGCGAGATCGAAAACGAGACGGCCCGCGTGGCCGGCACCAACAAGGGCATCACACGGCAGCCCATCAACCTCAAGATCTACTCGCCGCACGTCCTCAACCTGACGCTGGTGGATCTGCCAGGCTTGACAAAGGTGCCGATCGGAGACCAGCCGACCGACATTGAGAAGCAGACGCGCAACCTCATCTCCGAGTACATCGCCAAGCCCAACAGCATCGTGCTGGCGGTGTCGCCGGCGAACGTGGACATTGTCAACTCGGAGGCGCTCAAGCTGGCGCGGCATGTCGACCCGCTTGGGCGGCGGACGATCGGAGTGCTGACGAAGATCGACCTGATGGACCACGGCACCAACGCGCTGGACATCCTGTCAGGGCGGGTGTACCCGCTGAAGCTGGGGTGGATCGGAGTCGTCAACCGGTCGCAGCAGGACATCCAGGGCAACAAGCCGATGGAGGAGGCGCTCAAATCGGAGGTGGAGTTCTTCCGGCATCACCCGGCATATCGCAATATCTCGTCACGGTGCGGCACGCCGTACCTGGCCAAGACGCTCAACTCGACGCTCATGACGCACATCCGCGACCGGCTGCCGGACATCAAGGCGCGGCTCAACACGCTGATGGGCCAGACGCAGCAGGAGTTAGCCAGCTACGGCGACATGCACTTCAGCGGCAAGGAGCACCGTGGCTCGCTGATCTTGCAGCTGATGACGCGGTTTGCGACGTCGTTCATCTCGTCCATCGACGGCACGTCGACGGAGATTTCGACCAAGGAGCTGTGCGGCGGCGCGCGCATCTACTACATATTCAACTCGGTCTTTGGCAGTGCGCTCGAGTCCATCGACCCGACGTCGAACCTGTCGGCGCTGGACATCCGCACGGCCATCCGCAACTCGACGGGCCCGCGGCCGAGCCTGTTTGTGCCCGAGATGGCCTTTGACCTGCTAGTCAAACCGCAGATCAAACTGCTGGAGATCCCCAGCCAGCGCTGCGTCGAGCTGGTCTACGAGGAGCTGATCAAGATCTGCCACACCTGCGGCTCCACTGAGCTGAGCCGCTTCCCGCGCCTGCAGGCGAAGCTGATCGAGGTCGTGTCCGACCTGCTGCGCGAGCGCCTGGGCCCGGCCTCCAACTACGTCGAGTCGCTGATCTCCATCCAGCGCGCCTACATCAACACGAACCACCCCAATTTCCTCGGCGCCGCTGCCGCCATGAGCCACGTCGTCAACGAGAAGCAGGAGCGCGAGCGCCGCCGCCTGATCCAGGAGGAGCGCGACCGCCGCGACCGGAGGCGCCTCAAGGAGCTGGGCGGGCCCGGCGCCGTCGCCGGCAACAACGCTATCGGCTACCACGGCGCCGAGACGCCGGACGAGGATGACGACAGTGTCAGCGTTGCGGGCGACCGGCTGCTGGGCTCCGTGACGGCGGCGGCGTCCGCGTCACTGCGCAAGGGTGGGCCAGCAGCTGCCGCTGTCGCCGCCTCGCGCAACGGCCGCAGCGCGTCGCTGGCACGCGAGAACGGCCACGCCGGTGGCATCGCGGCCGCCCTCAACGGCAGCAGCGGCCGCGGTCAGTCGCCCACGCGCTACAACAACCCGCAGTCGCTAGGCAACGCCAAGGACTCGTTCCTCAACTACTTCTTCGGCAAGGAGGGCGGCGCCGCTCACCACATGCCGCCCTCGCAGGGTGGCTCGTCCAACATGAATGGCAGCGGTGGTGGTGGTGGTGGTGGCGGCGGCGGCTCGTCTCTGGCGCCACCAGCATCGGCGCTCGGCGCAAACATTGGGCGTCACGTGAGCCAGGCCTCGGAGCCGTCGTTCAGCCAGAGCATGCGTCGGCCCGACGACCAGCGGCCGCTGCGCTCACCGCTCGCACCGCCGTCGCTGGACGACTACGGCGCTTCTGCCGGCAGCGTTGCCGGAAGCGTAGTCGGCATGGCTGGCATGACTGGCATGAGCGGCATGGGTGCAGCCGGCAGCAGCAGCAACGACTTCTTTGGCGGCGAGCCGGCGCTGACAGACCGCGAGGCCATGGAGACGGAGCTGATCCGGGCGCTCATCTCGTCGTACTTTAACATTGTGCGCGAATCCATCGGCGACCAGGTGCCAAAAGCAATCATGCACCTGCTGGTGAACCACTGCAAGGACGTCGTGCAGAACCGGCTCGTCAGCGAGCTCTACAAGGAGACCCTCTTCCAGGAGCTGCTGTACGAAGACGACGGCGTCAAGAAGGAGCGCGAGAAGCGCGAGCAGCTGCTCGAGACCTACAAGGAGGCCGCCAAGATCATCGGCGAGGTCGTGTGAGACGATCCCAGTCTGGTCTGGTCTGGTCTGGTCTAAATCTGCCCTTGTCCGCTGTCTATATATTTACCCCGCAAATTCTGCTATGCGTCTTCAGGATCACCCCTTCGCTGCCTGCATTAGTTCGTCGCTCTTCTTCTGCTGTAACAATATAAACGCAACTTGTTCTATATATTTTCTGCTATTACTGTTGCTTTCACTTTCTGCAAGACCGTCTCCTCTGGAATCTGACGCAAAGGCGACAAAAAAAGACGAAAGAAACCCTTCTCGTCCAGGGCCCCATTGTTGTCTATTCTCCCGACGCAATACTCATCAATATCTTGTACATACAAATTTAGAAGGCCCAGAATTTAGGCACACAAACAAGCAAAGCAGACACACAGACCATAAATCTGTGGAATTGTACAATTAATACACTTGTTCTTGCCCTCAGACGCCTTCCAGCCCAATGCAATGCGCCGTGAATAAGCCCCTGTCCCTACTGATACCGCATTTGCCGTCTGCCTTCGGGCACTGCAGATGCTGATGCAGATGCTGATGCAGATGCTGATGCTGATGCTGCTGGGTACTGCGGGTCGTACTCCTCATAATATGCCGCATCCACCCCTGCTGCAGCGGCCACCTCACGGCCACCTGCATATGCTGCTGTCTCGTATCCACCTGCTCCAGACCTGTACAACGGTAGTGCTACTGCTGCATCGCGTGTCGTGACCATTCTAACGCTATCTACCACCTCATCGTAAGATTGGGCAGCTGCAGGATAGTAGTGTGTTCCTCCTGGGCCTGGAACACCTCTGTGCACTGGCAGTCGTACGTGATACTCGCTGTTGTCTGGCCGTCTCACACGCACCACCTCATATTCTACCGGCCGCTCCGCCCGCGCCTCGTCCACGTACACCCGGTAGTACTCCGGCTGCCGCTGCGGTAGCTGCTGCAGTGGTGCATAAGCCGGCAGCGGCTGGGGTGCTCTCTGCGCCCTGTCGTATCTCTCATAAGCGACCATGCCGTTGTCCGCCCGTGATTCGTAGACAGGTTTGCCTGCGTACCGATGCGCAAGCGGACTTCGACTACGGTACGCCGGAGCAGAAGGATGGCCCACAGGAGGCAACGGCTCGGCATTCCGCAGCAATGGAGGCGACCTAGACCGCTCGTCACGGTGCTGTGGTGCTCCCCTCTCGCTGCCACGTATGACATGGCGAGCTTGTCGCTCCGTCCCTTGGAAGAAGGGCTCGTGCTGGGTCACCTCGTTTCCTCGCTCATCAACGCAGATTGCCCGTGCAGGTGGTACGGGCACCCTTGGTGGTGTCTCGCGGTTCTGTGAGTGCGCCAGGTGCATCTCGAGCGCACTGAGCAGGTCAGGCCCGTCAAGAGCCTGCTGTGCAAGTGGCACACCACGTGCGCCCCACTCATCCCGGCCTTCAGCCTTAATGAAAGTGTCGCGCGTTTTTGCAGCCTGCTGAGGCGGCTGTCCATATTGCACTGACGCACTGGGATTCCTGGTCCATTGCACAGATGATTTTTTGTCGTGGCTTGGCTCCAGGCCATTCTCGGTCGCATATTTTGTCGTTTGTGCCACTGCATTTGGCCCAACAGGTGCTGATGGAGCTTGCACGGTCTGTGCTCTGCCAGTCGCCCACATTGTTCGGATCGCCTCGTCTTGCCGGCGCTCTACTTCGGAAATAGTTATCTCGTCTTCCTTGGCATTTCCATACCTAGGGGCCACGTCCTGCTGCGCGTTGTGCCTGCCTCGGTTTTGTGCCTTGTTCTGTGCCTCTTTTCCCTTTTCGTCCTGACTTCTCTCTGGGCGGCCCTTCCGCGGGTACCGATCAGCAGTACAAAGCTTTTCGGCTCGATCTCTCTGGCTTTTGTCACCACCCGCAGCAGACATGCTCTTCTCTTTTCGGTCCACTGATCCGCTCCTGAACTGCTCGTGAAGTTTCGCATTGACTCTGGTTTCACGAGTTGCTTGTGTGGGCTTTTGCCGAGCTCGTTCTCGAGGTTTTCTATCCTGGTCGTCCAAATTCAGTGCTGCTTCGAAAAGAAGAGGATGTTTCCGTCCATGTCGGCCTGCCATCTCTCGCAGCGCTCGCGCAGGCGGTATATTCAGCATTTCAATAAACCAATCGCGTGTTTGCGAGCCACGCCAGCTTGTCTCATAAGCCGGCCCAGCATGGTAAATCCCAAAATGCCTGACTAGCTGGGGCAGGGAAAACGCTTTTCGTTTCTCTTCATCAGGTACAGATCCAAGTCTGTTGCGGCACTGCTTGCATGCAAGGCCGTTAACGTTTCTAACCGGTCGCATCTCCTTGTGGTTGGATAATCCCTCAAAGAATAATGAGAGTGGCAATGGCTTTCCGAACTTCGATCGAAAGAAACTGTCGAGGCGGCTTAAAAAGGTGAACACCCTGATGACCCCCGGCATATCCATCATCTTTGCTGTGGACTTCCAAAGCTCAAGAGCGCGCTCGGCCATCTTCTCATACTCTTGTGTATATCGGGCTGGGGGGACAGAATGCTGCGCGGCTGGCACACCACCCAAAGAGGCAGCTGGATGTACGCGCTTTTCAAAGCTGCTGCTTCCAAGTTGACTTGGTCCCTTCGGCAGCATACCCTGCGAGCCGCTAGAGTTGACGACCGGTTGTGCTGCTCCATACCCTTGTGTAGCTGCGGCTCGGGGGAAATGCCCAACGTTTGATACAGGGTTTGTATGTAGCTGTGATAGGAAATCTTGTCGGAGTGGTCCTTGTGTCTGGGAGGCCTGTGGCCCAAAATCTTGTTGCACTACTGGATAGGGAATATTAGAAGAAAAAGGGCGTGTTGGCGGTTGTGGTATAGCAGAGAAAAAAGGTCCAACCGCATAGCTCGATGCAGCGAATGGTACAGGCGGTCCTGACATTGGCGGTGCGAGCGGTGGCGTTAACCCAGCTGAGCGTGAGCTGAAGCCGGTCTGGGGAGGTAAACGAGTCGGCGCCATCGCAGTAAGTGCAGGGGGGATTGAAGGAAGTGGGTGGATTGTCTTCTTTGGTGCCCGGGCGGTTGCCTTGAAAGGAGGGACGGACGGCCATTCTGTTCTCCAGTGGACGACGATGCTGCCACGGCTGAACGCCGTCGTATGTTTAGCTGCATAGTGCTGGATCACACCATCAAATCCGAAGAACTTCGTACTGACTTCGCAGCCACCGCACAAAAACAGCTCCCTGCGTAGAGCTTCTGTCAGAGGTCGAACCTTCAAGTCGAAGACGTACTTCATGTTTTCCAAAGTCAGTTTTTGTGTGAAGGGCCCCTCCGGTGGGTCAATAACCGGCTCCCGTTTTTGGGCACGAGCAGTTTTGGCGTCCTTTTCTACCTCCGTGTAGAAACGCTTTCTCACATGTAGCAGCACGTCGACAGCGAATGCAGGTGCATTCTCCTTGTTAACTTTCTCGCCGTTGTCCCAATCCCTAACGACTTCATCTGCGTACTTGAGGATCTTGAACCGAACGGGTCCTTGGATCTCGTCCCATTCTGCATTGACGCCACCCTTTGTTTGTTCAACTTGGGTGGAGTCCACCTCGGCAACAGAGGCCGAAACATGTTGCTTTGAGGGGTTTGTCGTGGAGGGGCTCTCCACCAATTGTGCTCTCTGGGCCAGAAGCCGTGGCTTTAAAACTTCCCAAGCTGTATCATCGAGAGGCGTAATAATCTGGATTGCAGCGCGAAAGGCAGTTGTCCGCTCTAACAAAGCCTCGGCTATGGGAGGATCGAGTTGTTTTGCCCTGCGAAGAATCTCTGCCTTCCTAGCGGCTTTTAACTGCGCTATCTCCTCCTTTGAGCGCTCGACTCGAGGTGCAGCAGTTACTTTTGCTGGGAGGAAAGATGGCAATCCAAATACCGGCGCTGGAATCCAGGCATTATAGTCAGATGAAGGCTTCATCGTGCCCATTTCCATTTTTAGCGCTGTCACAAACTTACCAGCTGTCAACATCTGTGACTGGAGAGAGACAGAAGAAGAGGAGCATGGACGCGGAGGCAACGCAGTCACCCCAGGCAATGCTGCCTTCTCCTTTCTGGGTTGCGTTTGCGCTTGTGGTATAGTACGCACAGTAGCTGCAGCTGCTGGCTGGTATCCGGGGTAGAGCATTGATCGTATCGTGCCAAGGCCGCCAAAATCGGCAAACTTCTCCCATTTCGCCACATCAGTCCTATGCTCTTGCCCGCGCAAAGCCAACCCCTTCTGCCATTCTTCAACAGCGGGAGCACCCAGTTCCTTGGCAGCTAGAAATTCCCGATGCAGGCTCCCAACATCTGAGGACCAAAAGAGTTTTGACAAAGTCAAAGAAACGGGAAATTGGGCTCGTTCTATGAAAGTGGGAGGAATTGTATGCAAGTCTGGCGTAGAAAACACAAACGGCAAAGCCGGCATAAGAAATGAGGGTACGTCCGACATAAGAAAATCCATTTCCTACGACAAGTTAGGAGACCTCGGGAGGGTAGTAAAAAAGAGGTTCATAGCTTACCTTGGTTGACCTGCTTGAAAGACAGGGACCACAGCAGCGCACCCTAAAAGCCCATATGCAGGTTACGCCATCGGCTCCGGGCCCAAAGCGTAATGGATCGGTAGAAGGCAAGGCACGTCGCGAATCCTTCTTTCCACAAAACTGGCAGACAAGTGAGCAGGCTAGGCGCCACATATCTAGCTCTGTCTCATCCCTGAGGGGACCTGGATTGTAGGGCCAATACAGCCGTCTCGAAGCCTGCCAGATAGCATTTGGCTTCAGAGGCTTTGTAGCAGATTTGCTAAAAGAAGGCGGTGCGGTCTGGGTTGTGGTAGAAAGAGTAGGGTCGAGGTAGAGCCTGAACAATCTGTTGACACACAGCAGATTCCCAAGTGTTTTAGGGGGGCAGAATGTAAAGATGCGGTGCCAAATCTCTGGTGGTAGGTTCTCCTTACCCAAAAAGACAACAGGCCGCGAATCGGCGAGTTCTGGGCGGCCATCGTCGCCTAGTTTCGCCTTTTTGAACTCTCCTGCTTGAGGGATTTCTGGCTGTGATGCGTCATCAGGAACAGCATCCAGAGATTTACGCTTTCCCAACAGCTGATTCACATGCAGGGTGTCCTTGAGGTTGTTGCTGATGTCTCTGCCACTATCATCTCTGACCGTTGCGACACCAACTACTCCTGGAAGCTGGGTTGTTTCAAGTGCGGTGTCCATTTCATCAACGCTCAAATAAAATTGTGCTTGATGAATGCGCGCTTGATGCACTCTCTTGGGTGTGCTCAACTCAAGTTGGCAATTCGCCAAGGCTGCCTCCGTTTCTAGATGGGTCTCTATCGACGGAGACAGTGTATTGCAAAGGGAATGCCAGATCGGAGAGAGGGAGAAAAACTGAGTAGTGAGAGAGGGAGGGTGGAAACAGAAATTAGGGAACGGGTGTTTTGTTCTGCAGCAGCAGAAACGTTGATGTGGTGAGATGGAAGGTTGAAAGGTGGGGGCAAGCAACAAGAACAGGAAGGAGCAGACGCATCGCAGGAAGCTGCGACCAACAAAGTAAACGCGCCTCAGGACAACGATGTGTCAGCAGAGAGAGATATACCGATCAACACTTGTCGAAGGAAGCACTTGAACAGCAGATTGCCACAGGCAGTCTGTTACAATGCTCGGACTGCCGTGCGGCAATGCCCTGTCGCTTTCCAGAAGTGGACTTGCGTGTTAGAGTGAATCAGAAGCAGGAGAGAGCGTGCCGACCACGATATCTGACATGCTTGCTACCATTCACTCAGTACTATATTGTCTTGCAATATTAAGAAGCGAGGTATCAGGGCAGATAGACGTGCTCCCAATTCAGCCTTGTCCGTTCCAAACAAGCGAAAATGCATTAGTATGCGCGTCTATGTTGACGATCCGATGGTACCGATAGACGTACTCGTAATCTGAAGAATCTAAAATTCATACAGACGGATGACGGTTGTTCCGGATCCAGAATATTGTGCTGAGACGGCAGAGATAAGATAAGATACATATGTATATGCATACTTACTGTATGTAAGACGGTATAGCTGTAGGCCGATCAGTAAGTACGTACTTACGAACGTCATAGTAAGAACTTAGCTTCGCGGCCTGGATGCCTGGAACCCCAGGTACGGAGTATCCTACAAGGTGGGATGACAATACCGTTGAATAATTAAGCTGCGACACCGCCCAGAGCCCCTCTATGCTTTTGGAGGCATCTTATTAAGTCCGGTCATCGACGACGGCAACTGCCACCATTATTTCTTTTTTTCCTTTGTCTGTCTCGAGTATCTCTTCTTCCACTTCTCGCTCAATTTCTATTGCCACTTCAACGGTTCCCCACCTCTTTCGCTGACAAGATTTCATCGTCTGTATTCCGCGCCCGCAACCGTTCCGACTTCCACAATCCAGAACAAGGATCGCAGCTTCGGAGCCCCATAGTCTGTTGTCTCCTTCACTATTGCGATACTGAATCGTCGTGCGCCTACCACCCACATTTCATATCGCGAACAGCGCAGCTGTACTGCCTCTCTACACCTTGGATCCCTCGCTTTGGAGCGCATCCCAGCTAACCACCACCCATTCATACTCGCTCTTTTTAGACGAATCTTGTCCTCAAAAAAACAACAGCCGGGAACACCAAGAGTTCGCTTCCACACCCCCAACTCGCCCTGAATATCATCGGTGCCGCTTGGGAGTGCTCTAGAAAGGCGCCTTCCCAGTTCCCGAAGACAGTCTCTGTCTACCCACAACGGTCTCAGAAAGCCGCTCGGAAAGCAAGAGTCGCTGCACCGCGCGAACCTCCTACGTCTCTACGAGATCCTTCCATTTCTGGCACCGCACTCGGCGGAGGCGACTGCAACCCACCACCGCATCTTCAACCCCCAAAAGATCGCGGGCAATCCGTTTGCAGCCATGAGTCCCACACCCGCCTCGACGGCCTCATCGTCGAGTGCCCGGTCTCCTGAGGAGCAGTTTCGAGTGGTGCGCAAGCGAAATCGAGTACCGTTAAGCTGCTACCCGTGCCGAACCAAAAAGTAGGTTGCCAAGATGGCCAGAAGAAAGAGCAGTCTCGTGGATGCATGTGCTAACAGAGGTGCAGATTGTAACTATGCCGTCTGCCCGCCCGTCTTTATTTATCTACTAAAAAACACAGCCCAGCGTGGGAGCGGTCATACTGACAAGTATGCAGGAAATGCGATCGCGGACACCCGTGCAGCAACTGTGTCAAGCGTGATGGGACCAACACATCAACGTGCTCCTATGCAGCGCCTGTAAGCAGGAAGAAAAGCCAGAACCAAGGCTCTGCAAGTCCCGACGACATGCAGAATCGGATAGATCGGCTCGAGGGTCTGGTGCTGTCATTAATGCACAGCGGAGCTGATGTCGATCCTTCTACGGCCGCGTCTGCCGCGGGCATGGTACCTGGTGCTGGTGCTGGCTTGCAGACTAGGACGGACAGCATGGCGTCTATAGGAGAGAGCACGAACCAAGTGGCCGACGATCTGGATGCCGACAGCGACATCGACGATGGGCTGGCCACCTCGCTTGGAGTACTCAAGGTCGATACTGACCGCGGAAAATCCATGTATGTCGGCCAAGAGCATTGGCACACTCTGTTGACCGATATTGCCGAAGTCAAAAACTATTTTGTCATGCATAAAAAGGACCTGGAAAAAAGCTACGAAAAGGTTCTCTCGAGCAAGCCGGCCACCTCTCGAGAAGCACCGACTTTCCTTCTCGGTGCTCCACCAACCACCGAAGCAGATCTCCGCGCTGAACTGCCGCCCAAATCAACCGTTCTCACCCTCTGTGGCCGGTACTTCAACTCTATGGACAACGCGGTCAACATCATCCATGCTCCTACCTTCAACGCCCAGCTGCGCAGTCACTGGCAGGATCCGTCCAAAACACCAATCATGTGGCTGGGGCTGCTGTACTCTATCATGTGCTTGGCCATGCTCAGCTTCCACAAAGTTGGAGACGAGCCGCCGGAATGGAAAGGCCGTGCTATGGAGCTGGCATCGCTCTTCCGTGTCCGCACGGTGCAATGCTTAGTCATCGCAGATTACACGAAGCCGGTCGAGTATACGGTGGAAACCATGATCCTGTATGTCTTTGGCGAGTACTCGTCTCGCTGGGACGCGGACCTGGGCCTCTGGCTGATCGGCTCCCTAATTACACGGGTGGCATTCCGCATGGGCTACCATCGCGATGCCAAATGGTTCCCATCCATTACACCTTTTCAAGCTGTATGCAATCCCTTTTTCTCTCCTTCTTCTGTCCACAATAGCTGTAACTGTTCCAAAGACCAAGCATCAAGACTGACTTGCCATTTTCTAGGAAATGAGAAGGAGAACGTGGGCGCTGGTGCGCATGTGCGATGTCATGTTCTCTCACCAAGTATCGCTGCCGAATATGATTTATGATCATGACTGCGATACACAGCTGCCCCTCAACATATTTGATGAAGAGTTTGACCCAAGCACAAAGGTGCTTCCTCCAGCACGGCCGAGCTCCGAGCCTACGCCTATCAGCTATATGATCGCCAAGGTCAAGCTTTGTCAGGAGCTGGGCAACATTTTGCAGGCAACGACACGCGTTGGCAAGCCGGTGCCTTACGACGAAATCATTCGCCTCGACAGCCGGCTGAGGCAGGTGAAAAATGAGCTTCCGCCACACCTGAAGCTGCATCCACTGGAAAAATCGCGGGATCCTCTGACGTTGCTGATTGCACGGTTCAACATTGATATTCTGTACCAGAAGATCATGTGTCTTCTGCACCGGAAATATCTACCTCGATCTCGACAAAATTCTCGTTATGATCGGTCGAGGCGGGCCGCCATCGAGGCCTCCCTAGAAACATTGCACCATCTTCGCACGCTCTCCAAGGAGTCCGAGCCCAGCGGACGACTCCGGTCGATCAAGTGGTATGTTGCATCTATCGCGACAAAGGACTTTCTGCTGCCAGCAATGATCGTAGCGCTAGAGGTACGCTTCACCAACATGGCCGAGAAGACCGGCCGGGGACTAGACCCTCAGGTCGCAAACTTCTGGACACCCGAGCAGCGCGCCGACATGGTTTCTTTGCTGGACACGACAAAGGAGATTTGGCGGCCGCTCGCGGAAGGCTCCATGGAAGCATACAAGGCGTATAACATACTGCGGGTCGTGCTGGAAAAAATGGAGTCAACGGACACTCCGAGTACGAGCGCGTCTGAGACGGCGCCAGCAGGCAATCTTGCTACTGTAAAATGCGCCCAACCAACGCCCTCAGACTCCTCTCTAGATACGCCCAGTGGCCCGGAACTTTCGCAGCCGCTTGTGCCCGATATTATGGCACCGCTTGGTTTCGTTCCAGCAGCTGGTCCCAACCTTGACGGCTTATTCGGGACGTCGGTGTCGAGCCCAGGGACGGCGTACGGCACGCTTGATGCGCCAATGGGCAACGGACTCGGCGGCGAGGAGCTGACACCGCCCGACTTCCAGGGCGACTTTCTCAGCACCATGGCCACCCTGAACTTTACTGCCGGAGGATTCGCCAACCCCGGCTCCATGGATGAAGCCATGGACTTGACAACCAACTTTGACTGGGTAGGCTGCCATGGTCCACGTGAAGAGAGAACTGTTCTTAATACAATTTGCTGACTATAATAAAAGGAAACCTTGCAAAATTACACCCAACATGTGGCCTTTGGCGGGGACCAGTCTTTTCCGTTCTTTCCGGACAATCAAGACGTGCCCCTTGCAGGACCAGGTGATGCTAGTGCTACTATATTCTATGGAAGCACGGACTTCTCAGGTGCAGGGCCGGGCTCGGGGCTCAACGGAAGCTGATGCCACCCGATAGCGTTCAGCTACCAGCTGGAGGTATAAATAATCAAGATGCGGGGTATTTTGGGAAGTTGGGGATACATAGAATTGCTGTACCTTGATGGAAGATACCTTTGTGGGAGGTGTATAAAAGCAAAACTGGGGTGCTTTCTGCAGGCGGCTTATGAGGCTGGTATGTACAACATTTCTATTTTCTGCATTACATCGGTCTGGTCTTGGCCGTGTGCGGTGAGGACGGGGATATGCAATACCTTCCTCCTCTCTTCATACTTTTTTAAAAACATACCCTTCTCGACTCAACTTAAGTTTGTAGCCAGCCGATTTCATAGATTGGGCGCAGGCAAAGGTGTGGTGCATATGGCTCGGTACTGCTATTGGTGCTGCCTGTTTGAACTTGAAGTTCATCAAGGATAGCGACAATTGTCAACAAGAAAAAAGATACACGGTAATTCAGTACTTTGTGCTAGAAATGAATTCTTTTTCGACTGGTTTTCAGCTAATCCACAGCCATACCAGACCGTCGATGCCCCTTGTGTCCTTATAGATTGCTTTGTAGTTGGAAGATAGTTGTGGCTCATAGTCTCTGCAAAATTTCGCCCAATGAGAGGGTCTCATCACGTCGTATAATGAACAAACAGGGGTGGCCATGTTTTTATGAAAGGAACAAAAAATGTATAGAAGAAACGAAGTAAAAATGAGTCGTAAATAGAAGATATTGAGACTAGCAAAAAGATATCATAAATGTGAATCGTATGTCGTGCTCTCCTTCTCACAGAGCGCATGCTTTACATGCCGAATGCTGTCTTGGCTCGGTTCCAGTAGGCCAGACGGGTGCTGTCAGTGGCATCGACGCCGACGCAAGACATGTATGCGGAGAAGGCGTCGTCAGAGCCAGCATCCAGCCCCGAGACGACGTCAGACGAGCACTGCGTTGTGAGGAACCACGGGCCGCTTCCAAAGTTGTACTCGTCTGCCGTGACCAGAGCCAGGATGGCGGTGACGTTGCCGGCCGCGGCAGTTAGGTCTGACGACAGCGCGGAGATGGAAGCGGCGTACAGAGCGTTGTAGTGCGGCGACTGCATGTTGCTCGTGCCCTGGCCGGCCACGCCTGGCGAGACGTTGTGCTTGTACGCGAGGTCAGACGATTCGTAGCCGACGAGGGAGAGCACCGCTGCGATCTGGCCAGCGCTGTCAAGGCTGTACTGCTGCATGGCCTGGATCAGGTAGGGTGCCGCCTGGACGTTGGTGCGGCAATCGTCGGGGAACGCGGCCGAGGAGCACGAAGTGGAGCCAGGCATGATCGCCGCGACGATGTCTGCAGCCGACGTCCGGCGGAAGATGTGGTTCTCTATGGGTGCGGCAGCAGCCAGGCCGCCGAGCAGGGAGCAGAGGAGAATGAAATGACAGTAGAAAGTCATGGTGAAATATTTTGGGAAGTTGATGTTGTATCTTGTAAGATGGATGGATATGCAAGGCTAGAATGAGAGTAGAAGAAGCTCAGATGGAAAGAGCTTCAGGTTGGCAACCTATAAATACCTCCCCGGCAAGATCTCACAAGGGACAGAACCTCCTAGTTATCGTTTGTTTCCCTTGTTGCTTTCACGAAGTAAGAATGGAAAGTTGAGTGTGCCGCGCAGCGGAGAAAGGGTATCGTTGAAAACAAAGAAGGTGCAAAAGAGTCGTGAACGAACGGAGTGTTGTATGAACAGCGGGCCAGAGAGAGCAGAAAAGAGTGTAAATCGAACAAAGAGAGAAAGAGAGAAAAGGAGTGGAAGACGAGACGAGACGAGATTGTCAAGGACGTCGTAGATATGGAACCTTAAAGACGGGAGGAAAGAGAAGGAGAGAGCACAACAGAAGACAGCGAAGCATGAGAATAAATGGACGAGAGACGTCGGTAGCATTTCGAACAGGGGAATGGCCATCACAGAGTGAGGAGCTATTCGGCACGAACCATCTTCATGGGTTTGGGAGGCAACCATTCGTCGGCTATCCGTCTGTATTGCCTATTCTGGAAAAAATGAGAGGCGCAGACGCTGGCTGCATGCACTCTTCTCCTGCGTTTGCTCATATTGAGGTCCCCTGTTCTTTACTATCGAACAGGGCGAAACAAAAAGAGGAGAAGCTGGCTGGTGTCATTGGATGCATGAGTCCAGGCGACAAGAGGGATTGCAATGCAGGGACGACGAAGGAAGAGAGACGAAACACAAGTACCGGACCTTGTTTGCCAATGGGCAGCGACTCTCTGCCTTGTCCGTGAGGATCTCTCTGCTCGTCAGCAATATGTGGAGAGGGTCTGAGAGGGTCCGAGAGGGTCTGCATATTTGGCGTTTACTGCTGGCCAATGGAGGCAGTGGCTTCCCTCTTCACAGCCTCAACCCCAGGCAGCTTCGGTCCCTGACGAGCGTCGCGCTCCACCGCCCCTAGGAAGGGAATAAGCATCTATATAGAAGGGATAGCATATGCTATGGAGGGCTAAGCTTCACCTTCTGTGCATAAGAAGCACGCGACAGAATAGTCCGTTCGTTAGCTGTGCGAGACACTAATTACGGAAGGACATGAACACTGTACAACCCATTGGCTGGATAGCTCCTTCCTAATATTAACTGTCTTTGACCGATCCTCCAACCAGAAGCCGCGAATGCGCCACGCGCAACACTTTGCGAGAAATCGCCGGTGTTGCGTTCCCAAAAACTGTCCAATGAATGAATGTGTATTTAGTAGATCAAATGGGATATTGCAGCCACGCACGAGGCAGTCTCTCTCTAAGACTCAGGCGGATCTATGCCCAGGAAAAGTATCTCCTAGAGCTTGTGGTTGTGCAAAAAGCAGGCCCGTCAATCTCGCCATGCAAGCCTCTGCTCTCCAGGAAACCGTGACAAACATGCACAGCTTCAGCCAATAGACGACGACGGCCACCTCCGACGACGCCGACGAGAGAAGCTGTCTTGGGCCACGCACGGCCGGACTAAGGTCGGGGCCTGAGAGGGAAGTAACATATATAGCCCAATGGCTGCAGGGTATGCTGCCGTAAACGGCGAGGACGGTGATGTGGAGAGGCTGGCAGAGGAACTGAATACATCCTCTCGTGGATCGACAGCGGGAGACCAGAGCCGGCGACTCCTCGAGGATACCGACGCCGATGACGGCACCGGTCATGATCTCGAGCGTGTCGTCGGACCCCCTCGTCGAGTGCCCTGGTGGCACAGCACTTTCTTTGTCTTGTTCTTGCTTGCCAGCCTGCTTTCGCTGCTACTCCTCCTCAAAATCGCCTTTTTCGATGGCTTGGCCGTAACATCGTCATCCTCGCCGCCTGCAGAGGTAGTATCGTCAGCGCCCATAACATCAATAGCGCCGTCAGTGCCCTTAACGGTGGCGGCTTTGACGTCCTCCTCCGCGGCCCCGGCAGCCTCCACAGATACCCCAGGCGCAGCAGCAGACGATGTTGACTCCTCTGCCGACTATGCCAACTCCTTCCGCCGGCCAGACTCAGACTATGTCCTAGACACGGGCTGGGACTACAATGCGCCGCCCACGATGCGCGAGTACAACTGGGTCATCCAGAACATCGAGGCCAATCCGGACGGCGTCTTCAAGCTGCTGACCACGATCAACGGCAAGTTCCCCGGCGAGATGATCCGCTGCAACGAGGGCGACACCATCGTTGTCAACGTCGAAAACCGTGCCGTCAACGCGACCGCGCTGCACTGGCACGGCCTCTTCCAGAACGGCACAAATCACATGGACGGCACGCCGGGGGCCACGCAGTGTGCCATCGCTCCCGGCCGCTCGTTCCGCTACGAGTTCACCGTCAGCGGACAGGCCGGAACCTGTACGTTCTCTTCCAGCAGTTATCC
>JRUC01000575.1:0-16613 GCA_000806385.1 Leptographium procerum
TCCAATGGTAGCAGGCCATCGGTGGTGAGAGGGGAAAAGGCTTTTGCTGTGCCGTATGTTGTGAACCGGAAAAAAAAAAACATGACAGTTTATGAGTCCGTTGATGGTGCTGGATGTAACTGGCTCAACCACTCGGATTATTTCGTTACATGGCACCCTGTTTTTACGCCTGACGTTGTCCTCTAGAAGCACCTGCAGTGCAGATAACTAGTGACTATTGTGGACGGCACACAGCAGCTTATTAAGTGAGCCGACGTAGTCAAACAGAAAAGGCAGGTACACAAACTGGAGTGTGAAGGATCAATCAAGAATACCGTCCATTAGGCATTAAAAATTTAGCAGAAAAATATCGAACGATGTTTGTAAGGTTCTCCGTAGAGGGCAAGTAAGTACGCACCCACGGATATGGACGTCCACCCAGGAACATTTTATGCATGCAGAGATATTATGCTCCTCAATATTCCACGAGGCGCCTTGATAAATAACAAGAGTACTATAAGAAGCAACGAAACAACGAGGCAACAACGAAAGCAATAATATGTATCACAGCGGTGTTCGTTCTGTCTTCCCGCAGCACCATAAGAGATTCTTCGGCGACGTTGGCTACGGTAGCATCGAAAGTAGCAATGGTGGCGAGGGCCAGAAGGAAAAATAAGGAGAAGAAAAACACATAGACACACAGGCAGTTACCACCACGTGCTGCACGACGTCGATAATTTGACAGTTATAAGCCCGGGAGGTGCAGGAGGTGCACCTGTAACTTCCGCTGCACGAGATCGCTAGTTTGAACCCCGCCTTTAACGGGGGAACCGTGTGCGCTGGGAGTCTGATGTCCACCCAGCTCATATCCTTCGCTACATAGTATAATAAGCTACTGCTAGAAGCTGAAAGGGCGAGTCGGAATGTATACATACTGCAAATTAACAAGAATGAATAACAGTGGGGTCCTTACCCTTCTTTTGGGTAATTTAACAAAAATATGCCTACGTTTATGATAAAAGACCGTCCTTTAATCCACAATCTACTTTGGATGACAGAGTGGCGGCACTAGAGCGAGTGATCGCAGAGCAACGTCGAGCTCTCGACGAACAGACCCACCGCGCTGAAAAGTACCACATCTCGCTTGAGAGAGAAGCACAAGCTTGCAGGGATGCTCAGGCCGCGGCCATTCACTTAACGCGAGGCCGCCAAGGCTCGGAGATCGCAGCAGGGTAAGTCGTCCTGCAGCCTTTTGTGCCTTTTTCGTCCAGACTGACATTGTACAGAGCAAGTGCTAGAGACGTATCTCGCTCAGACTTCACGAATGTACCGTCACCTGAGCCGACTAATCCCACCAGCCACGGCAGTTCAGACACCGGCACCTACCACGGGTGCATTACCGGCCTCTTAAACGAAATCATCCACCGTCGGACAAACACAAACACAAATCCACGGTAAATAATATCCGCTAAGTCTGCGCCCCTGGACGGAATTTCCCGAGCTGCACAGGAATGCCTTTGCTCGTATTCGCACAGCCCTGGGCGACAGACACACGCTGCCCTCGCCCATGCAGGTGCAGGCGGACGAAGAAACGCTGCTAGATGAGCTTCCTGTCCAGTTCCTGCAGACTGCGCTGTTCTACAATGCAGCAAGAACAACGTTATTCCTAGGTACGGCACCCCAGAGGCCCGCATCGAATATCCTAGGACAGTACTTTGCAGCGAGCGGCCTCGATACTTCTGTTTTTTTTTCGATAACAGAACCGCAGGCGTGGCTTCAGTGTTTCGACCTCTTCGGTGCACCGAGAACAATCGGCTGTGGCAGGCTCCGGACCTAGCTCAGACACGAGCGCGAGTCCGGCCTCGTCAGACACCCCAAAGTTGCCTACGAAAACGCTGCCGGACTGTGTGGTCCTCACGATGACAGCCGCTGCCGGCCAAACAGAGAATAGAGCTTCACAAGCCCGCGGTGTAGCTGTGGGTGAACACAAGTCGTGCCACACCCTACGAGCCCCCGATATTGCTGGGAGCCCTGCCCTCGCAGAAGACTATCTCGTCCGTCTGGCCATAGTTGTCAAGGCCCGGCAGCGGAAAAAGAAAGGCCTGGCCCCGACAATCGTCTTGGATGATCCACCGCCCGCTTCTACCAATGCCGACTCCGTTCCAAAGGCGTCGTCTAAGCAGTCATTCTTTGCCGCTGCGCTCGCGCAGACATACCATTATATGCTGTTCTCTGGCCTGGAGTTTGGCTTCCTGGCCTCAGGCGAGACACTTAGCTTCCTGCGCATCCCAGAAGACGACCCGACGATGCTGTTGTACCACACATCCTTGATGGCACTCCGATGTATCCTGGTTCGGCTACTGGCTCATCGGCATCCTCGAACGTCGATCCAGCGGACGACGAAGCGTTAAGTGCGCTCGCCATTTCGCAGATCTGCGGTCTGTGCCTTCTGGCCTTTGATTCACCAGCCCGAAGCCCTGCTTGGATTACCGATGCGATTCTACAGATGGCTACGTTCCCCATTCTGCCGCCGGGCTTGGTAGGTCGCAATGCCAGTCCCTCGTCCCTTGGTGTCCGCCAGCGAGATGATGATAACAGCGGCGATGACGACAATGACGACGACGACAACAGCGATGGCGAAGGTCGCCGTGGTCGCTTAGCCGCTGCAAGAAGTCATAAGGTCCGAGTGCTGTCGCCGCTGAAGCAGTCACAGTCAACGGCAGATAATGGCGCACAGCATGAAGCAGCAGGAGCTATAACATCCGGCACGCACGATCAAGTCAATGTTTCCATGAGATGGAACAGAAATGCGATCCTTGAGTATTGCACGCAAGCATGCCTGTTAGGTCTGGCTCGTGAACAGATGCTTGATCCCCAATGCCCCAACTACATACTCCACAAGCAGGGCCAAGACAAGCGCCCGCAGCTCCAAGGACACGGACAACGGCACCCCATCACGCAGGCCCAACTGGTAGAGCCTGTACGACACGGGATGCAGGGGGGCGATTGGGTGCCTATTCAAAATCACGCTGAACGGCTACGGCTACACGTTTGTTGCCAAGGGCGTTGAGGCATCGAATGCGCGCAGGCTTAGACGCGAAACTCGCGTCTACACCGCGCTACGCTTGCTACAGGGCAAGTTAGTTCCCGTGCACTTGGGCCTCGTCAAGCTAATTGTGCCGTATCCGCTCATTGTCCGGTTCGCCGCGCTGTCTCACATGATGCTCATGTCATACGCCGGCATATCGCTGCATTACGGTGGAAGGTTGACGAGGCTGAGCGAGCGGCTGGGCCGCGACTTGAAGCACGAGATTGAGAGCACCTATGCCGAGCTGAGCGACTGGGGCCTAGATGACCGCGACGAGAAGATGTGCAACGCAACATGGTGCGAGGAGAAGCAGCGCGTGATGAAGATTGACTTTGACCACGCTGAGGTCTGCGCGCTGAAGGCGCGCGGGAGGGCCCTGGTGAAGGCGGAACTCGCAGAGCTACCAACTCTATCAACTCTACCAGCCCAGCCGGCCCAGCCGACCCAGCTGGCCATATTGCCCAACCTTCCGGTGTCACGAAAGCGCAACGCCTCGTCCAACCTAGCTGCCACGCTCGACTTGGCGCTGTATCGCTCGCAGCTGCTTGGTGGCAACGACGACGCGACGATGGGACAGACAGTCAAAAGGCTGAAGCAGCTGGGATCGGACGCGGACCTAGTCGAAACCCTTAACTGTCCCTGTCTATAAGAATAATAGTTTTAATCTGAAAAAAAAAAAAAAAAAGAAAGAAAAAAAAAGGTCGCACTGCGCACTTGACTAAACCAGCTGTAGTTATTTTCCTGATTGTAACCTGAGTACTACGTACTTGCTAAAATGACGAGGGGGCCGTTGAGGGTAATTCATGCGAAATACAACACGTGCTGTCAATACGACCCTGCGGATTATTTATACTTTCGCCGACCTCGGCTTTCTAGCAAGCCCACGTGGATGTAAACATCAATGGAGATATCTCGAAAGCAAGTGGTTATACTTGTGATAGTGCACTTTGCGCATGTCCAAAGCTGCCCAAAAAGATTCACGGAAGCATCGGACGACGAGCGAAATGCGTGGATCGCGGAACGTGGTGATGGACCCCAGTTTGGGGGCGGCTAGGGTATCTGCTGCCAAGACGGAGGTGCATGCTAGAAGCGGCTAGCAAGGCTAGGTAGAGTCGTAGAGCTCGCATGAATGACGCTATTGATGTGGAAAATGCGACTCTTGGGGGCCATTCTAGGGTGATCGTCATTGAATGCAGCGGTGACAGAAAACAGTAATATTTCCGGACTGTTGATATATCGGCTTTTTAATATATAGCATGTCAACATATGAAAGGGGCAATACGGAAAACGTATAAAGAGACAGTCTGCGCGACTTTGCTGCTAGATTATACCACAATCACCAGCGAAGTACACTGACAAGCTGCAAGATAGCAGAAGCCAGCTGTCTGATCTCCTGACCGTCTGATTCCCCTGACTGTCTGATCACCTGAACGTCTGCTTGCCATGGCCTCCCCCTCCCTCTCCTGCCTCGTCGTGGGCGCGCTCGCCAGCACGGCCCTTGCGGCCACGAGCGGCTCGTTCAACGTGCTGTCGATGAACGTGGCCGGCCTGCCGGAGATCCTGCAGGACAATGACGTGTCGGGCGACAAGGCGACTAACGCGGGGACGATCGGTGCTGACTTTGCCAAGTACGGCTACGACGTGATCCACGTGCAGGAGGACTTCAACTACCACGCCTACATCTACGCGGCCGATAACCACACGTACCGCACGGCGACGTCGGGCGGCGCCGGCATCGGCTCGGGGCTAAACACGCTGGCCAATTTCGACTGGGTCGACTTTACACGCGTCGGCTGGGATGACTGCTCGGACGCCTCTGGCGACGACTGCCTGACGCCCAAGGGCTTCACGTTTATGCGCGCCATCGTCAACGCCGACAGCGGCGTCTACATCGACCTATACAACGTGCACACCGACGCCGGCACCGAGGACGACGACGAGACGGCCCGCAACAGCAACCTCGAGCAGGTCGCCACCTATATCGACACCTGGAGCACCGGCAACGCCGTGCTCGTCTTCGGCGACACCAACAGCCGCTACACGCGCACGGCCGACAACATCACCGTCTTTGCTAACCAGAACGGCCTCTCCGACGCTTGGCTGCAGCTCGAACGTGGCGGCGTCATCCCCACCGAGCTGACGCTCTGCGACAACCCGAGCACGACAAACTACTGCGAGACCGTCGACAAGGTCTTCTTCCGCGGCAACTCCGTCCTCAACCTGGCAGCCACTTACTTCAACTACGAGAGCAGCAAGTTCCTCCAGAGCAACGGCAGCGTCCTCTCGGACCACAACCCCATCACCGTCGACTTTGCCTGGTCCCTGTCCAGCAGCCTGCGCCAGTCCGGCTTCTGGGGCGGCCCCCACGGCGACTGGTTCTCGGACCTGCCCGCTCTCGGCAAGCTCGTCAAAGCTGGCAAGGTGCCCAAGGCGTCGGTCCTATCTTTCCGCGGTGGCTCCCGTCTTGATGCCGTCGGCCTCACCCTCACCGACGGCACTGTCTTCTCCCACGGTGGCACCGGCGGCACTGCTGCTTCGCTGACTCTTGGCGCCTCCGAGTACTGGCTCTCGGCCGAGCTCTGCCAGGGCCAGAAGAGCGGCGAGACCCGCAACTTCTACATCAAGGCCACCACGAGCGCCGGCAACACGCTGACCTCTGGCACCTCCACTAGCGACTGCTCTACCTTTACCGCCCCGACCGGCTGGCAGATTGTCGGCTTCCTGGGTCAGGACGGCGACGAGATGGACCAGCTGGCGTTTGTGTACGGGAAGCAGTAGCGGGAGAGCGTGGTTGGTTTTAAATCCCATCTAATAAGCATAATACACTTACATAAATAATGTCTATATAAAGTGGTCGACGGTCTGAGGTGGACTTTGAGTGTTTACCCAATAAAAGTCGCTGATTATCCGTCCTATATACTGCCAGCCACGTGACTGACTGTCATCCAATTCCAATTTGCACTCGTACCAGTTGAAAACAGATCCTCTGCACACGGCCTGAGACAAAGTTTCGTCAAGGCTTCCAGAACACCGTGCCTGCATACTACGCCCACACCCCGTTTCATCATGTTTCTTTTTCGTCCTCACCTTTTACCTGCCAATGCTCTGATTGGCAAGCCCTTCTCTGGAATTTCATCCCTATCTCCCACCAGTGTCTATTTGATACCGATATACACGTATCACTCTGTAACCTGACTGCCGATGCTCAATTGCTTCTGGCATCTGAACAGTAACCATCGAGTTCATCACCTCTTATCAGGCACGACAATGCCAAGATTACCAAAGGGTCGGATAATGCACCGCGCCCTGTATTGCACTGTGCGTGTTCCCTGCACGTGGTGAGTGCATGGCTTGTGGAGTCCGTATTCCCGTTCAAAACGCGACCCAATCACGCAGCCATCCTGTAAAGAGTAATTGATATAACCGGCACGTTCTCCACGTCTCCTCTCTTATCAAAGTTCCTGGCCGCAGCCGCACGCCCGTTTTGGCGGTCAGCATCACACCACGGGCTTCTTCATCTATCAAGTCTTTTATGGGTCACAGATCTAAGGGTGAATCGGGCCACCCCCTTTTTTTTTTGAACAGGTTTCGATGTAGGTCTATTATTCTGGGGCAAGAAGATACATGGTTTAGCCCATATATATTCTCTAGAAACGAGGTTCTCCAAATGTACCGTAGGAAATTCAAAGGCAGGCTTGCAGTACGGAAAGCGTGCATGAAACAACATCATCAAAACTACGACGAGATATAGCCGGAATTGTCAGCACACTCGAAAACACCACCAATAAGACCGTCTGCATAAGCCTCCTTTAGGGACTCGGCCACTCCATAGCTAGACGAGGTTAGTTTTAGAATAGGTAGGGAGAAGTAGAAGGAGCAAGAAGATGTCAAGCACTCACATTCCGCCAACCAGCATGAAAAGGCCGACGAGTACCACAAAAATGTGGAAGGCGTACTTTGACTTTTCTACGACAGTTCCGCTCCGGTAAGCCTTGAAATCGTACATCCACAGCAGGGCAGGGAAGCAGAGGCTGAAGGGGGCGAAGCACAGCGCGCTGGCCAGGCCCAGCAGATAGTTGAGGATGGGGACGGCCTCGGCGATGATAAAGCCGATCACGCCTAGGGTCAGGTTGCAGCCCAGCCAGGTAGACCAGTGGATGGGCGTGTTGGACTGGAGGTGCGGCGAGTTGCGCAGGATGCGCACAAACATGTACTTTGCGGCGACGTGCTGGTAGATGCCGACGCCGATGACGAGGCCGGGCAGGGCGATGCCGTAGCAGAGCTTCTTGAAGAGCGTACCGGCGCTGCCGAAGACGGGCGTCGTGAGCCAGACGCCGCACCAGCGGTAGATGACGAGCGAGAAGGTCAAGTACATGGCGCCAACCAGGAAGCTGGCCACCAGTGCCGCCTTCCGATAGTCCTGCGGCCGCTTCATCTCCGAGATCACCGGCAGGTACATGGACGACCCGCTGCCGCTGATAAAGATGTTGGCACTCGCCATGATGCCGGACACGAAACCGGGCGACGCCACCGCCACCCAGCCAAGATCGTAGTCGCCCGTCTGTGGCGCCGCGGCCGGCCGGTCTTGTTGCGTCACCGCAACGACAAAGATAAAGACGGCGATGAAGAAGGTCGAGAAGCCGAACCACGTCAGCCAGCCGAGTCGCGAGAACGTCCGCACAGACGAGAAGCCCGTGATCAGCACCGCCGATACGAAGCTGAACCACACCGTGCAGGCCCCGTGGTCCGAGAGCGCGTTGAAGGCCGTCGAGCACGACACGATGCCGGCAGCCGTGATCAGAACCTGGGCCACGAGGATCTGGAAGCCCACCAGCTCCTTTCCAAACTGGCCCCAGATGTGACCGCACATGTCGGCGAGTGCTGCACCGCGATGTTAGCCATTGTGTTTTGATCTCTCTCTCTCTCTCTCTCTTTCTCATTATAGTATAGTTGATGGAGCGTACTGTGGCAGTCTGGATGTCTGTCTCGAAACTCTCCCAGGACCAAGGCGGTGTCTGCTCGTCGGATCAGCAAAACATCCTCTTGGTGAGATCACGTGCACAGGACAGAGGACGAACATGTGTTTAGGATCTCCCATCCGACAATGGACAGGGATCCGCCAACGGCACCGAGCGTCGACAGAGATCCGGGCACGCTCAGGATGCTCATGGCGAACTGGATCTTGAGGAAGACGACGGTGGCGCTCTGCCAGCTGACGGTGCGGAAGTTGACACCATCGGCCGACTCTTTGAACACCTCGTGTGAAGTCTCGGCTTCGCCTTTCAGACTAGGCGCATTGCTGGCGACCATCACGTTGGGCTCGATGCTGTCAAACGCCGTCTCCGGCGCAGCCTTTTCGGTTGTTCCCATTGTCAGCTTCTGCGGTTGGAGGTTTGTAAGACAGGGCAACACAGGAAAAGACGGGGGATATTTTGCACACGCAAATAAAGCAGAAGAAAAAAAGGAAAAAAGGAAATGCAGCCTGGAAGCTTGCCGGAATATATACATGATCAACCGGAGCCGCTACTGCGCTCCATGTCTTGGCATCGTGACTGGGCGGTCCTGGCCGGACTGATAATACCAGTTAGCCGTAATCGGCCGCTATCGACTATCCCGTATCTTCAACCCTTATAGACCAGCCATTGGAAATCCGCACAGTCCGAATTCGCACAGCCCGGACACCGTCATTATACGGCGCATTGTCCAAGAGATAACAAACAACAGCTTCTAAACAGGCTAAATACGGTTATTAAACACTAACTAGCCTTATGGCCTCGACATGCTGTCAGCCAAAACCTATCCCAGCCGGCTGGGTTCCAAATACATTACCGCGAGAGCCTACAGAGCGGGGCCATGTTATGTTATCGTATCAACACATCAATCTGTATGACATGTATCTACAGCAAGATATCCCACAGTCATTTACTGTGTGTCTGTGCTCGTGCTCATCAAATCGAGCCCCACTGACTTCGCCCTAGTGCTTCTGGGCGCTGCTTGCCACGAGAAGCCCCTGTCGGACTGACAGCCAGTGGGAACAATGATTGCGAAGGCTCGCTGGCTTATAGACTGACAACTCGCGGTCGGGTACTGCACATCTAAGACACGGCACATGCTGAAGGCTGTCTCGCACTCTCAGCCCTTTCCAGGCGCCCGGGACCAGCAAGGTGAGACGGCCGGCAGCGGCAAACTAGTTCTCGCATCTCTCGTCTCAGCTCCTAAATCTGCAGCTCGCTGCTGGAAAGTGGCTAGACTTTAAACGATAACAGCATGGGTTTTACCTGTCTATATTGCGGAGCTCTGGAGTCGAAGATAGTCGTCGTTAGATGTCTCTGCCGTGCAGCCCGTGCCCCATTTCCACCTTATCTCGAGAACTTTATCCGCACTTATTTGTCCGAAATGGCAACAACAGCATTTATCTTTATCTGCAGGTAGTTAGACATAGCTGTGTCTTTCTCTGTGTAAGCGAACGGGCAGGACAGAAGCGACCAAAGCGATAAGATCAGAAAGAAATTGTCTGATGAAGAACCAAATCTGGCTTTTAGCTATCTCTATGCAAATCATGCCAATGCGTGAGCTGGCAGGAGCTGTTTCGAATCTGTTGAGACAAACAGATGAGAGACCCCTTCTGTCTGGGTATATACCTTTTTTTCTTTCTGTCTTTCTTTCTTTCCATGCTTCTATAAGAACCCAAATGAACAGCCAGCCGAATACCCTCCCTCCCAAAACAATGCAACCCAGAAGAGGGAAAGACGGAGGAAATATAACAATAGAAAGCAGGCCAGTATCGCTATAGGCGGCAGTAGGCAATAACTGCGTGGTCTTTTGACGAGGCGGAATCTCTGTTTTGGCACATGGACCACAAGAAGAACAAGGTCAGGTTAGAGCAAACCGTCACAGCCTATCATGTTCATTCACGGGCACGTCTCTCGGGCTTTTTCTTAATGGATCTTACAAGATCACTAAGACCGAGTACAAGAGCTCTCTGCCTTCACCCAAAAGAAACAAGCAAGCCCATGTCCTATTCCACTCCGCAATACTGGCTCTTTCTTCCTCTCCAGATGTCCTGGTTTCTCACATAAAACGCCGATGTATGAGTTCTGAGTGTGTAAGCCAGTTGTCCAGAACTGCGGTTGTGAAACAGGTCGGAGAAAAAGGAGCATTGGACGCAGCGGCAGACAAGCGGCGTCAAGACAAGGCAAGACACACGGCAGGTCTCCAATATGCTGGCTCTCTTTTTTCCAGCGGTTCGAGAGGACAGAGCCAATCGGAGCAAAAAACAGCGAAAATGACGACACATGCCAAAAAGTCTGAGCAAAACGCAAGATGAAAGGAATAATGCACATGCACATGCACACCAGCGACAGAGTAAAAAAAAAAGAGAGAGAAAAGAGGAAAAAAACAGAGATAACTAAAAACGCCTAGTTGTGCTGAAAGAGGACAGATATGGACTCGCCGTGGTGGACGCGGCGAATGGCTTCTGCAAAGATGGGCGAGATGTCCAGCACGTCCAGCTTGGGGCACTGCGCGCGGTGTTCAGCCTGCGGAACCGAGTTGGTGGAGACGATCTTGTCGATGGCTGAGGCGTTGATGCGCGCGATAGCGTCGCCGCTCAGGACGCCGTGCGTGATGAGCGCATAGCAGTACGTGGCGCCCTCCTTCTTCAGCAGCTTGGCAGCTCGGGTTATGGTATTGGCTGTGTCGGCCAAATCGTCGACGAGAATGCAAACGCGGCCAGTCACGTTACCGACAAGCATCATAGTGGAGCTCTGGCGGTCCGTAATCTTGATCGGCCGGCGCTCCTAGACACGAGGTGTTAGTGAGAAAACAGAGAACAGAAAACAGAGAGCAGGAGACAGGAAAAGGCCTGCCAATGCACCTTGTGAATGAGGGCGAACTCCATGCCGAGGCTGTCGGCAATGGCCGTGGCACGCTTGGCTCCTCCGGCGTCAGGGCTGACAATGACAGCATCCCGGTAGTCGGGGATCTGCTGCTGGATATACCGCTGCAGCAGCGACTTGCTGTACAGGTTGTCGACGGGGACGTCAAAGAAGCCCTGGTACTGCGGGTCGTGGAGGTCCATGGTGATGATGTGGTTGGCGCCGGCGCACGTCAGCAGGTTGGCCACGAGGATGCCGGCCTGGGCAACCCACTGCTTGTAGCCGGGCTTCGCCTGGAAGTGGCTGACAGCTGCGTAGTTGTCGTAGTCGTGGGTAGTAAACGCCGGTACGACTGCGGCCTGCGATGACGAGACAGAGCCGGCGTGGCTGCGCGACGAAGAGCCGGCAGCGCTGTTCGTCTGAGTAGGGCCGGCGAGGGCCTTGGTGAGATCAGACTGAGTCGTGAGCGTCGCACTGACCGGCCGGTTCGGGCCAGGAGTGGCAGGGACACTCTCAATGGTCGATGCGCTCTTGGGTGCGGCAGGCTTGTTGTACGGAATATCTGGCTGGCGAGAGTAGGGGAAAAGCGGGAGCACGGCGACAATTCGCCTGGCAGAGCCGGTCTTGCAGGCTGAGATCATGATGCACAGATCGATAAAGTGGTCGTTGACGTTGCCGCCGCAGGACTGGATGATGTAGACATCCTTGCCACGGACAGAGTCCTTGATCTCGCAGCGGCTCTCGCCCACCTCGAAACGGGAGAGAGTGCGATCACATGGCGGGACGCCCAGGATGTTGCACACGCTCTCAACCAGGTTGGGGTGAGAGTTGCCTCCCAGGACGACAATGTTGCGGACCATGTTTGTTAAGCCCAATGCCCAACTGTGCGTGTGTGTTAAGTACTCTGTACTGTATTTTCTGTGCTGTGTCGCCTGCTTCTGTATTCCAGCTACTAGCAATCAAAAGAGGCTGCTTCCGAGACGTGTGACAAACGTTCAGATTCAGCTGATTCAGACGTGTTCGAAGAGAGTGGGCGAGAGAGTGGGAGAAACGAGATGAGGTGCCGAGGCAGTCTGGTGAGACCAGAGGAACCACAAGAGACTCGGGAGGAGAGTAATACGCGGAAGCGTCAAGGCGACAAATGGAGGGGGTTTCGAGCAGAGTAGAGCAAAGCTTCAACACGCGAGCCGACGAAGTCGCAAAGGACGTGTGCGAAGCGAAGAAATTTGTGCGCAGGCACTCTGTTGCCGCAGCGTGGGGGTTGCCTTGCTTCTTTTGCCTTTTCTCTTTTTTTTTCCCTGGACAAAAATAGACCCGGAGAAAGTATTTGGGCGTCGCCGATATCGTTTAGAGGCAGAAAAAAAAATGTGGCACTTTTTTCTGTCGGTAATGAAGGCGGTCAGAGCCGAGGATATGCGATCTAGCTAAGCCCACACAGCACAAAGGGCCCAGAACGTCGGGGCTGAAAGCGGGAAAGCAGCTAGAAAAGTGCCAATGAGGTCAAGCAGTCCGTCGATCAGACGAGAAAAGGAAGAAAGCGAAAACTGAAAAGCGAAAAGCGAAAAGCGGAAAGCGAAATGACTAGCGACGCGGACTGGAGGATGAAAGGGAAGGCGGAAAATAAACAAAAGCGAAAATAGGCAGGGCAGTCCCCAGGAAGAGAAGGGAAAAAAGACAGGGGGTCCGCAGATGCTAGAAAAGAGACATTGTCACATTGTTCGTAGCAGGTGAACACGCCTGGAGAAGAGGGAGTGGCAACTAGGAGGAGGCGCTAGAGGATTAGTTGAAATAGCGCTGTTGGCATTGGTGGACGAGAGGATGTGAGCCTGCGACGAAAGTAAGGAAAAGAGACCGGGATCACCGTTTCTACGGAGCAGACAGAGCCTCGGAAAGAAAGATGCGACAGCAAAGAGAGCAGAAGGCGGTGACCAGGCCAGCTGGCCCAGAGAGTTTTTTTCTCCTTTATCTCTGACCCTGCCCGGTTTTGAACAGGGGCAATTGCTTATTATTCGTGGGGGGATTCGAAAGCCAAAACCCATGCAAAGCATACTCAGATGCCACAGGTCAGAGAATCCAAGACTAAAAGGTGAAGGCCAGAGGCCAAAATGGCGATCCGGAAGATGACGGGATGCCAGAATACTCGTAGAGGCAGCTGCAAGGCTCTCTCACTCTTTCCCCAACTTGTCCTGTCTCTCTCCGCCTTTGCTAGGCGGCCGATTGGTGGCGGGGTTGTAAGCGAATTACATAATACGGCAACAAGCTACAGCGGGGGCATGTGAATTCTTCACCTACTCTGATTGGGTCTCCCGTTCTCGGTTTTTTTTGGTGCATGTACAACGTATTTTTTGACAGGTTAAATTTGACATGTTGAGAAGACCCTAGGCAAGAATATCACCCACCACATCTACCACAGCCATCGCTATTATCGACGCCCACAATGAAGATCCTGGAGGCCCAAAATGCCATCCTGACGAACTACGAGGTCTGCCAGTTTCTCTCAACCCGGAGCGAGCGCCAGACCCGCGAGAAGCACGGCCGTCGACGTCCTCAGAACAACAATTTTGAGACGCTTGTGCAGGAGGTGCGTCTGGCTAGAACGGCAGCGACTAGACATCTCGGCCAACTCCCATTGCACTACTAACTTTTTTTTTCGTGCTCTCTCTTAAGGTCCTCCTATACCTCCGTGCGCCTCCCGCGCCTCTGAGCCAGCAGCCGTCGCAGTACAGCGCCGAGGCCGTCGGCCGCGTGGTGGAGCGGTTGCGCGGCTACGACCTGGCCAAGGGCGAGCTGGTGATGATCATCAACATGCGGCCGCAGACGCCGGCACAGCTACACGCGTGCATCGAGGAGGTCGAGGGACGCCTGACAGAGGACCAGCAGTCGGAGGTGCTCGACATCGTCGCCGAGGTGCTGGGCCAGTTCCCGGTGCAAGAAGAGGAGGCGGAAGAAGGCGACGAGCAACAGATGCTGTAAGCTTTGGAAATCCGAAATTCGAAATTCGAAACCCGAAACATAAATCGGAGGAGAGCTGCGAAAAATAAAAAGTTTTCGGCACTCGGCGGCGCTTTGGCGGCTACATTACATCACCTGGCAGGTGCCGTCGCTCTGTCCGCCCTCGGGCGTTGCCACCCGGGCAGCGCGGCGGCAGATGTCGTCAAATGCCTCGGCCACGAGCGTGCCGGTGACCGCAGAACACTCGAGGTACATGTCGGCACGCATCTGTTGGGCGATACCGTATGCCTCCTGCGGATAGATGACGCCGGAGGGGTCGTCTTCGCGCCTCAGGTCCCGCTTGAGGCCCAGCACCAAGATAGGCAGCGTGTCGCTGTGCGCAAAGACGGTGCGGATCTCTTTGATCCACTAGTTTTTGAAAAGCTGTTCAGCCGGGTTTGGAAGTGGAGGGGTAGAAGACAGGAAGACAGGAAGACGAAAAGACAAGAAGACAGCAAAAGGACGCGAGAAAGAGATTTGGGACCCTACCACACTCTGCAGGCTGTTGAGACTAGGCCGGCTGCTAATGTCAAAGCACACGATGACCATGTCAGGATGCAGACAGCGCCAGTTCTCGGGGCTAGCAGTGTCTGAGAATTCAAGGCGGAGGGCAACGATGCGCGAGCGCAGGTCCAGCACAAACGGCTGGTCGCCGTCCCGGAAAAGCGGCGGCGCAGACGTGTCGCTGCTATGATGGCTTTCACCTCGGAGACTACTCAGCCGGCTGGGAGGAGTAAGCTTACGGGTTGCACCTCATCATGCGGCCAGCAACAAGGAGAGAGAGAGAGAGACGAACGATAAAAAGGTCGACTTGCCCACGCCCTCGTCCCCAAGCAAGAGGATGGAAACTGTCTGGGGATCGTCCATTGAGCGGGCAAAGCGTTGAGACGGACAGATAGACCTAAAAGAACAAAATACAGACTGAGCTACAATAATCAGCTCACATTGTTGGCGCAATTTGTAGATGAACGCAAGTCGACACAGAAGGCTGGCTACATTAGCGTGTTGGGAGAAGTGCCTTTATAGGCCATCCAACTGCCCAGCCCACTAGCCTGACCGCTAAAGGGCGTCCTGTAGTGGGAGGAAGAGACATCGGACAGCATTTCTGATTCGACCAAGCCTTTGGGCGGCTTTATGTGAACAAAAATATTTTCTGGGCTGGCTTTGGCGTCTTTGGAACTGCGGTGGCGCATCACGACTTGCAATACCTCGTTGCCAGGAAAGGACCCGGAGAGACGGCAAACACACAGGAGGGGCGTACTTGCAGGAAGAACAGAATTGTTATCCGGTGCCTCTCTCTGTCTCGCTGGATAAAACAAAATATACACACCCATAAAAACCCTCACAGAGGTCACATGACCGCAGCGGCCGGAGGAGCAGAAGTCGCATGAAGACATTGCGCCTGCATCACCACCACCAGGCCGCCGCCCTCGCCTCTACCTCCGTGCGGCCTGCCGCTCCCGGTCTTTCAGAGCCGTGCTCGGGTCTAAAGCCACGACCGGCTGCAGTGTCTGTGCTGAGCGCAGCAGCAGCAGCAAGACAGGGAGCTCGCTGCCGGGCGTCATCGCCTTACTCTTTTTTTCTTCCTCCCCCTCTACTCCCTCCTTTTCTACCGCAGCTTCAGCACAAGCGCGGCATCTGCACATCTCCGAGCAGCATGGCCGACTACAGCCGCTGGACAAAGGAGGCGCTCGTGCGGCGCATCCAGCAGCTCGAGCAGCAGCAGAAGGTAGCGAGTAGCAGTCCCCATGTCTCAGACGAGACAACAACAGCGGCAACAGCGGCAACAGCAACAGCATCAGCATCAGCTGCGCCGGCGACCACGCCAAAGGTGAAAAAGACAATGGACCCGTCGCGGTATGCCACGCGCTTCATCGCGCTCAAGGTGGCGTACCTGGGCAAGCGGTACGGCGGGTTCGAGTACCAGCCGTCGGGGGCGCTGCCGACGATCGAGGAGGAGCTGTGGAAGGCGCTGACCAAGGCGTGTCTGGTGTTTCCGGCGCCGGGCGCGACAGCGGACGAGGTCGACCTGCTGCCGTGGGACTACTCCAAGTGCGGCCGGACGGACCGCGGCGTCAGCGCGTTCGGTCAGGTAGTAGCGCTGCGGGTGCGCAGCAACAAGAAGAAGAAGGCGGCGGCGGCAGCGGTCGAGGCCGACGGTGCCGAGGCCAGCAACGAGGCTGACTTCCCTGACGTGGTTGGCGAGATCCAGTATGCAAAGGTGCTCAACCGGCTGCTGCCGCCCGACATCCGCGTGCTCGCCTGGTGTCCAGCGCCGCCAGCTGGTTTTTCGGCGCGCTTCTCGTGCCGCGAGCGGCAGTACCGCTACTTTTTCACTCAGCCGGCTTACTTTACCGAAGATGGCCGCCCACCCTCGTCATCGTCATCGTCGTCCCGGAACGGCTTGCCCGACGGCTGGCTGGACATTGCAGCCATGCGCGACGCTGCCGCCCGCTTCGTCGGCCTGCACGACTTTCGCAACTTCTGCAAGGTCGACCCCGGCAAGCAGATCACCAATTTTGAGCGCCGCATCTTCGCGGCCGGCATCACCGAGGTCACCGATGCGCACTCGTCCCTGCGCTACTTTGACACATGTTCCTCCTCCTCCTCCTCCTCCTCCTCCTCCTCCTCTTTTCCGCGCGTCTACTCTTTTGACGTGCGCGGGTCCGCCTTCTTGT
>JRUC01000057.1:0-50629 GCA_000806385.1 Leptographium procerum
GGAGGGGTGATGGGGAAGGTGCGAGGGCGAGGAAGGTGCGAAGCGCAAGATCAGATTATTAGCGGGACAAAATGGGCAGGAGAGTTGAGAAACGAGATGTCATTCAGCTGTCTTTTACTTTGTAACTTGCATCTGGCATCGCAGTTCTCGCTTCCGTTTGACAAGCAGACAGCATGGGAAATCGAGAGGCTGGGAAAATCGGCCTGCGGCGCCCAAGCCGCATTACAGCGCTCCCACGAGCAGACGGGCAAGGGCATCAGCACCATTCATGCAGGTCCACCCCGTTGTCATCCAATCACATTGCCATCGCCCAACTGTTTTCTCCCCGTTGAACGATAATGACAATGCGCTGGTTGATTAGGCCACTTTTCGAGGCCGCATTCTCTCCCTCTCCCTCGACCAATGCTGCATCTGCGCGTGTACACCACATCGATCCACACGCTCCACCAAAACAAGCATCGGATGCTGTGCTCGTGTCTTGCGGGTTCTGCTACTTGTTTTCTGTTACTGGACTTGCAACCACTCTTCGCAGAATGTCACTATACACCATATGTATGCTATATGTATACTATATGTATACCATATCAGAATTATATGACATGCACGTGCCCCTCTTCCCGCTCAGGAAATGCCCCGCGCTGGACATGCATCTGCCCACGTTGTTGCCCGTTTCGCGAAACTCTGAAGCATTCGTCAGAAACCCGACCTGCTCGCGTTCTGCGCTGGGTGATCAACAAACCTGACACCATTGCCAACCACTTGCACCACGAGCAGATAGTGCCCGTTGTTGCCTACGAGTACTTTGACCCCACATCGCGTTCAACAACAAAAACAGTATAAACCACTTAAACACGGACCACAACGCGATGGGTTAACATGGACTAGCATCTGATTGGCTACGATTACCCTGGATGCAACCTTCATGCATGCACTTTCCGACAAATACATCCGACCGCGTCGATCGCAAAGCAGTACTGGCAAGGTCAGAAGATTCCCTCGCCACTTTGACCAGCCCCCAACCGATTGGCTCCATAGGCTGGCCACGTGAAACACAAGACTTTCGAGTTCGCGGTCGTCTTTAATTTATAGCGTGAATTCATTGATTATCGCTGTCTAAAAAGGCTCAACTACGCTCGACATACAAAAAAAACCCTGTTACAGCCAGTCGCTCGACAGAAAGGGAGAATGAAATATGAACAAAGACCCCCCCAAATTCGCCATGCCTGTAGTAGGACTTTATTCAAAAACGCTTGTTCGGTGCTGAACAGTGCCACCCAAGAAGCACCGCCTAGCATTAGAGAGACCAGCGGATCAGCCGGAGTGCCGACGAAGATTTGGAAGTTCGAACAGCCCTTGGGGACTTGGATGGCCGAACAACCAGGAAGGACGAGGAGCCAGGAGACGGATGTGATGATGTCGATCTTCCAGAAAATCCAGGTGCAGACGATGCCGAGCTTTGTCTAGACGTCGACGACTAGTCGATCTTTGCGTTGGCAAGGCTCCTCGCCGTCGGATTATTGAGATTATTGACCTGGTTAACAGGTGGACGCCTGTACAGGCTCTGTTTTCTAAGGCGTTTTCTTGCTACCATTACAGGCGCAGAGCTCTTGGTGACGAGGTAATTGGAGAACGACCCGAGGATCACGCTACATTACAGTTAGCCGCAAGCTCATTGAATATCGGACTAAGTAGGCAAAGAACGCTGCAAGGGGAGGGAGAGAGAGAGGAGGGGGGGAACAACCTACCCTTTGAGGGCACTTCGACCCCGGCTACCCAGAACCACAAGCGTCGGGTTCAGAAGATCAATGACCTCTGTCAGGAGATGTCGTGGTGTTTTGCAATGCAGAACCTCGATGATGACCCGGACCTGCAGGCGCGTTTTGCGCAGCAGTCTAGTTATACGGTCTGTAATGTCTTGCACTGCTCGTTCCCGCTCTTCCTCAGCCTTGGTCCGCTCCACCGGAGACGACGCTGTTGTGGACGACTGATCGCTATTTTTTGTGAGCAGGGATGGTCTTGAAGACGAAGGCGTCGCGACGCCTAGTACGGCGTTCGATCCCGTTACGGCTGCCAAGGTAGATAGCGAAGCCATTCCTGGCAGCTTGGCCGGGGCTGAGGCAGTCAAAGATGCCGCCGCCTGCTCGCGGGCACTTTTTGGCTCCTCCTGGCCATCGGCAGGCGGAACGCCAGTCTCTTCATCGACGCAGTAAATGGCCACAAGCGTGTCGCCGTCCCGAACAACCGTGCCTACAGCCCACTCTAGTGCGTGTGTGGATTCTTCGCTCAGATCGGTGGCAACCAGGTATTTACGCAGGCGTCGATGCTCCTCTTCGGTGACCTCCTTTTGGATCTTAACAAAATCTCCACGATAGATGATCCGGACTGAGCGCGGTACATCCGGGGTCGACATGATAGGAGTCATTGTGAAGGCGAGCTTCTGTGCACTTTTGATGTCGGTGTACTCGGCCTCGTCATCCGAGTCCCACGGCGTCCGGGAGGCTGATCGTGAGGGGAGGTCGAAACTGTTGGCTGGGTGGACGCCGGCCTTTGCGGACTTCACCTTTTCGCCTGACGGATTTGTCACTGTTATTTCCGGCTCGTCGAATAGTGAACGGTAATGGTTCTGTGAAGAGGCGACTTGGATGCCTGTTTAAATCACATGTCAGCAAGAAGGCGAAGGCAACGGTGTATTATGAAAGCGGGGGGGCAATGCAAAGTTAGAAGAACATACGCTCTTCCTCTGCGGCAGCCAGCAAGGAAAGCGGCTGGTGCCCATCACTGGCAGCAGCGCTGGCTGAGCGCGGCATGTCGTCCGGAAAGCTTCTGGCCGTCTTCCGGCCACGGCTAGCTTGGTCATCGTCCGACGAATAATTATCCTCGTCGTCGCTGGTGTCAGCCAGCTCGTCGCCATCGGGGCTCAGATAGTCCTTGGCCAAACGGCCGCTGCCGATGCCGTTTCCATCAGAGTACTTGCGAATGGGAAGCGCACTCAAGCTACCGCCTGATCGAATAAGGTTGGCGTCAGACAGGCGTCGATATGCGTTTTGCATATCGAGCTGGCTCTCAGCGAGTAGGGCACGCCCAGCTGGACTGAGCGTCCGGTTGGACAGTGCAGCGCCCGGCGACTTTGAGCGCACATTGAGGCGACCGTGTGGCGACTTGGACTTGGCTTTGGATCCACGAGTGGAGGGTGCAGGGCGGCCGTGGAGAGGGGTCTGGCCACCGGGGAGAATGAGGCCACTTAGATCTGCATTCCGAATGATCTCTGCCACAGAGCTGTTGCGTTTTGCGGCAGCAGCGGCCGAGTTTGGAGCCGAGCCCTGCAGCGCTCGTCTGGGGGTAAAAGCCGGGGTATCTCGGTTCGTGATAATGTCAGAAAATTGGTAGTCGGACGTGGGATCGGCACCTCTGGTATGCGACGAGCGCGGCCCAAAGTTTGCGGGCTGGTTGGACACATCAGACATGCTGCGGGGATGGGCTGACGGGCCCTTGCCGTATGGGTTGCCGCCCAGCTGCAGTCTGTGGGTAGCTTCCGTCGGCGAGTTCTGAGCACTAAACACATGCTTGATAGGAGGCAGCGTTGGGCTAGTGTTACCGACATCCAGCATACTGCGGATGGATTGGGGTGGGGCTCGCGGGGAGCCTCTACTTGCAGCCGTCGTGGAGCTTCCCACGCCAGACGTCGGCGGCGGGGCCTCCAGATCGTCATCGCCAAAGTCGAGCATGCTCCGCATAGGCGACCGCGGGCCAGTGGTATAGGGGGAGGCGGACCGACTGGCAACAGACCTGTTGGCACTGGCCACACTAGACGACCGTTTTCCGTGATCTTTGCGGTTGCCGAGCAGCGCAAGAACCTCCCTCCGCTCCTCATCCATAACCGCCTCCATTGACATCGGCTTGTGAGCCATAGCGGCAACTGGTATGGCTGTGTGAGCCTAACGCACCAGCTGGTGATAAGGCGAGTTTTGGGCTGTGCGGAGAAGAAAGGGGGGAAAAAAACAGAGCAAAACTCGAGGTTATCCAAAATTTAGGTGTGGCGAAGGGCGTATCAAGACGGTTGCAACTGACGTAGATTGTCCTCGTGAGAGAGAGAACGACAAGGCGTGAAATGCACGCGGTAGCGAGACACTGTCAGCTTCGGGTGATGCAGGTAAGAAGGTCTTAGGATTCCTGCTGCTTGGCAGCCTTGGCAGCCTTGGCAACTGGGTACAAAGAACAACGACGAGCCGGTCGCGTGGCTATGTGCAAGTCTCTTTGGGGCTTAGCAGATGCCGGGAGCAAAGGCGACAGTAACTGTGCCCTGAAAAGAATACTAGCAAATGATAATAGCGATGCCGAAGAAAAGCAAAAGTGTGGTGCTTAGGTTGACGCCCTGGTCGTCGTTTTTTTTTTCTTGCTAAAACGTCTTTTCGCGAGAGGGCAATCGGCGGTTCGTGTCTTCAGAGGAAATGCAGCTTGGAGTATCAGCATTGTGTATCGGGAAGATTCTGCTTGGTGTTGGCGTAGCAGTCGCGCTGCGATCTGGTCGTTGATAGTTCTTGTCTCAAGAGCCAAGGGAGCTCCTGCCTCCGGACAGTGGCTGGCCGGGTGCCCCAGTTATTATATGTCTGTAGTTTTTCTTTCTCGGCTCTTGCTGTTTGGTGCAAGTGGGGCTGAGCATGAAAGACGATGCCAATCAAAGCAGGTCTTGCTTCTCCCTTTTTTTTCTGCCTAGTGGTGGGATGTGCATAGGCTGAGGGGCACAAAACAATAGCCCAGTGGGCGAGTTTTCCGAGTACTCGTATGGCAGTATATTAATTAATGTGTTTTACGAAGTAGGAGAGCCGAGCATAAGCTAGAGCTGTTGGTGGCTTGGAGTATGGCAGGAGCGCGGGGGAGGGGTTGCGGACGGAAAGACCTAAGGAGCCTATGTACATATGTAGGAGAGAGAGTGTGTGATATCTTATCTTTGGAGAAGAGTGGCAGCTTAAGTGGCAGCTTATTCTTCAAAGTACGAATACGAGGTACTCGCCGGTCAGGGCACACCGGTGAGACAACCTCTTCCCAGGTGTCCATTCCTGCATGGGTTGGCATAAGGCGGCTCAAGGAAGGCAAAAGAGAAACGAAAGAAGCGAAAGGCAGCGGGAGAGAACAACGGTCAGGAACATTATGCCGGAATTCACACATGTCGGGACACAACTGATAGCCGTCAAGGTAGATGTTAGTGCAGCTCTAGTAGGGGTGGAGACGCGTTGCCAGCCTATGACATAGGCTACCATGATTAGTAATTACCCTGCGCCCCAAGAATGGAGTAGGGCACGCAGTAGTCTAGGCCCAGCTAGGGAGGCGGGGCGACTATGGCGGCTGGCTGGCTTTGAGTCTGCAATATGAGGTACAGGCCCGCTGATTCATTCTCGTACGAGCACGAGAAGCATGTGGGACTACAAAGCCGGGTCTACGAGCAAAGCGGAGTGCACAGAAACCAGCGCGTTTCATTGATGTCGATAACGTGCTCGTGTTTGGTCTTTATCTTTTAAAGCTCTCGGTTTATCAAGTTTGTATATTTGTACAGGATGGTTTGTGAAGGGTGCGCTCGCCACCAGATTACAGCTTGCTTTCAGAAGCCGGAGAGAAGAAGGACAGCTTTTCCTTCAGCGTAATCTCGGCCTCTTTCTCGATGCGCGACACCAGCACGTCGCACGTAGGAATATCGTGGATCAGGCCGATGACCTGGCCGGCTGTCCAAACCTGCTCAGAGGGTCAGCCAAGGGAGACAGAGCGGGAGAAAAGAGAAGAAAGAAAAAAAAGAGGGGAAAAAAAGGACAGAACGCACGCCGTAGTTTGGGTCGCCGTTGATAAACACTTGGCGGCCGCGCTTTCCGCTCACAAACGGCGCAATCTCGGCAAACTCGCCGGTGGTGCTGCCGTGCTCGACCTTGAGAGCCTCCTCGGTGACCTTGTTGCGGTACAGCCGGGTGGTGTTGCGCCACCGCCGCAGCACCAGGGCTGTGTCGGTCTCCTGGGCGCGGACGATCTCGTCTTTGATGTTCTGGTGGATGGGCGACTCGACGGTGCACATGAAGCGCGTGCCCATGTTGACGCCGCAGGCGCCCAGACACAGCGCTGCAGCCAGGCCCTGGCCGTCGGCAAAGCCGCCGGACGCGATGAAGGGCACTTGGAGCGTCTGGCGCGCCCGGCTCAGCAGGATAAAGTTGGTAATGTCCGACTCCCCGACGTGGCCGGCGCACTCGAAGCCGTCGATGGACAGGAAGTCGACGCCCAGCTTCACCGCGCTGACGGCGTGCCGGATCGTGGTGCACTTGTGCAGCACGGTTATGCCATCCTTCTTCAGCTTCGAAATCACCGGCCCGGGGCTGTTTCCGGCCGTCTCTACGACGCGCACACCCTCGTCGATCACCGCCTGCGCATATGCCTCGTAGTCTGGCGGCACCAGCGACGGCAGTAGGGTGATGTTGACACCAAACGGACGGCTCGTCAGCTTACGGCACCGCTGGATCTCGGCGCGAAGCTCCTCCGGCGTAGGGAATATCAGGGCCGTGATGAGGCCCAGCCCACCGGCATTGGACACGGCAGAAGCCAGCTCGGCGTATCCTAATGGGGATCAGAGAAAGCATGTCAGGAAACGTACGACAAAATAATGCCCCATGAGCTCTTTGTCAAGGTTCAGGGCCCAAAAGAGCTACGAGCTTGTACGAGTACTCGTACTTGTACTCCTGCTCGTTGCTCATAGCAGGAGGAGGACGTATGGAGTAAAGATAAGATACATACCCACATGCATCATGCCACCTTGCACCACGGGGACTGTTCGTTGGGCTGTTAGCTCGCTGGAAAAAGCTTGCCCAAGAGAACACACGCCTGTTGCAATAAAGTACCTCTGATCCCCAGCCGCCGAGTGAGCTCAGTGTTAAAAGGCATTTTCCTGCCTGTTCATCCAGTTTGCTTCGTTGTTGTTCAGAGACTCTAAATGTTTCCTTGCGACAGTTGGGGTATGCGACAGGAGCCGTTGGGCGTAGGTTCATAAAAAAAGCCGGAAGATCTGGAGATCAGAGGAAGTAGGATCAATATTGTTCTGCGCAAATTGTAGCATTTTTAACAGGGAGCTTTGCCGTCAGCTGGCTCACGGGTCGGCATGCGGCAGAGAAGCCGAGGTATCTCTCCTCGATTTTGTCTTACACAACTGCGGAGAAAGAGTGGAACGCGACTCCGCTACGTCCCCAGCTGCTGGAAAAGCAGAGTCACATGACAATAGGAACAGGCGACCTTGTCGTAGGTAGCGTGAACTTCAGCGGGAGCCACGGCTTGATTGGGCACCAAAGCCGCCTGGCAGCTTCAAATGTCTTTGTGCTGCCAATCCTCCGCATTGTCGGCCCTACTGCCCCTTCTGTTACGCTTCTCTCGCCTCCTTAAAACTGGGGTGCAACCTGGGGAAATTGGGGAAGAATCGTGGAAGTCAACGAAATCGACGAGGTTGAGCGGATCACAAATGATTGCATATATCTCCTGAGCCTTTTCCGATGAGCACACATGGCCGCCTAGAACGGTCCGACAAGCCCAAGCAGACTCGTTTTGTCCAAGGCTTTCCACTCGCACTCGACTGTCGCAGTTGCACTCGGCGGCCACCAGGCACCGCGAGACGTTTTGGTCCGAATGCTACGTCTCTTCGCCGTTGTGCATGTGTCCTTGTCTTTCCATGAACGACAGGCATCGCCTGCTGTCCGCCCGTGAAGGTCTCCTGTAATATTACGCATTCGTTCTGTAAAACCGCAACGAATGTTGCAGCACAATACCTCGTCACCTAGGCCATTTCAATGACAGGTCTGTTATACCCTCCGTCATTAAGGACGAGGTTTTCGTCTCACACTTTCGAGATGGCCCGACGCCGTACGACTACAACAAGAGGAGAGTGGCGCAAATATCAAAATGTCTCGGCGGCTGCTCTTCCCTTCTTTGACCCTTGCGAGCAGGTCAGTTCGAAGCATTTGCGGGGCAACCACTCGATGCCGTACTCATCTGAGGCATGTGGGAAAGGCTTCGACGTAGATGTGCTTCTCGCGGCCGTCCGCCACGGCACGGGGCCTTCTGCGCTAGTCGTTGCTGGCATCGACACGTAAACGGTTCTTTGGAACGAAGCATGGACTATTCAGGTTTTGTTCCATCTGTTCAGGGTGGTGTGGGCAGGCAATAGTTTTATCATGCTTCGCAAAGAAAGGAAACTCAGCCTTGAAGTAGCCCACCGCCCTACATACTATGTAGTATGCTTGATGGCCCGACGCAGGAGAAACAGGAACAACGTCTCTCCATCCATCCGATTTGCAGACTCCTGCATATGCGATGATCCGCCTCAGACCGCTGCAACCGTCTGGTGGTATTGAAAGAAATGCTAGTACTACTTGGAAATAAGGCATATAGCCAACATGACATGCAATGCGACGACGACAATCCACGACTCGCCGCTTTCGGCAGCTACCTCGCCTTGTGGCAGGCAGGTACGAGAACAGGTACCAGATCCCGCCTGCCTATGCCAGCCCAAGTGCGATCTCACAGACGACCGACGAGAGGCACGGAAATACGGCGAGACGGCAGGGACGGTAAGAATGTGAGATACAGCGAGGCGGGAAAGAGCGACCGGTGCAGGGGCCCACAGGCGCGGGAAACAGACCGTGAGCAGTTCTGAGGCGACCAATCCACCACTTGTTTTTTGGGGGGGGGCTGGCCGCCGACATGGTACGTTTGACAACGGGTGCCAGCATAGAGCCAGCGAGTCGTACGCGGCAATCAGAGCTCGCCTGCCTAAAGCGGCGCTTCGGGCTTGCTGCTGGCCTTTCTCCTGCCTGCTCTTGTGGTCTAGAGCGGAAGCGCTGACTTGGTCGTTCTCACCGAACACGTCACGCATGGGAAGGGAAGAAAGGGAAGGAGCGACCGTGCGGAAAAAAGAAAGAGGAAAAAAGAAAGAAGGAAAAAAAAAAGCAAAGGTCAGCAATGCTGGCAGTTACAGCGGTGCTGGTGTATGTCTTGGGCTCTGGCCTCAAGCTGGCCGGTATTGGCTGGGTTGCTGGGCTGATTGCTGGGCTGATTGACCAGACTTCTTTTGGCTGGAAGCCCTGCTACGTAGTCGCATCCGGCCTCCCATACAATCAATACAAGACAACACGGATAGGCAGCAAGCCGACACAGAGCATGCCCGATCGAAGACAACAAAGCACCAAAACGCAGCAGAATGCAGCAGAATGCAGCAGGACGCAACAGGAAGTGAACAAGCACAGTCAAATACAATCAAACGCAATCAGATGCAATCAAACACCTTCACACACATTCGGACACAGTAGGCTGCCGGCTTCCATCCCATTCTCCCCTGGTCGGTCAGCACCCGATGGAGCGGCACGGTGGAGGTGGGAATCGGGAATGGTGCCTTACATGGGTAGGAACACGCAACCTCAGCATTGGGCTGTGTGTTTGCAAAACGCCCCCTCCCTAGCACTTATGACTTGCCTCTGCGGAAAGGGGCACAGGAAAAGGTGGTGGGGGGAAAGAGAGGGAGGGGGGAAGCTAGATCTCGCCTAGACAAAGATGCCTGACATTGTACTTAGTATCTCAGCAGCTGAAAGAGCCCAATGCCATACAGTTCCACTGAAATGGTATTCTACCGACAGGGAAATGCGGCCATTGTGAAGATGGCAAAGAAGAAGTCTGTAGCAGTAGCTGAAGGCAAGACAGAAGAGAATAAATGGTATGTTATAATCCCAGAAGCAGAACAGAAGCTCCAAGAATAAATGGTTCAAGCAGAACTACATCTGCTTCTCCTTCTTCTTCGTCTCCGTCTGCATTATCATCTTCTCCTTCTCCTTTTTCTTTTCCCTCCTGATTTTCTTTTCCTTCCTCTTCTTACTCTTCTCCTTGTCTTCTCCTTCTACCCACCTCCTTCTACTTCGCCTCTTTTTCGGCTGCTGCCATCTGTCACATTGTGCAACTTCTCCTGGTCCTACAAACACAATCGGGCAACTTAGCATTGCCCCCCCGTCCTCTCTCGGCTCGTCCTGACTGCCATTGCGGCACGACGGAACACGACAGAGACACTTCCGCCCTGCAACCAGAACGCGACCAGAACGCGACCAGAACCCCCGACAACTGCCACGCTGGCATTGTTCGCCTTTTTCTCTGCCTCCCTTGGGCACGATTGCCATTCCGTCATGTAAAGTACTATTGCATGCACTGCTCGTTCTGCTCGTCACTGCCGCTCTGCTCGTCACCAACTCCGTGCGTTCGTGTCCACCCGCCGAGCAAGGGCCACAGCTCCAGAATGACGTTCAGCTTACCCGCGAGCTAATTGAAGTGGTGCGACGCCGTCGTCGATCAAGCGTCCGTCATCCCACGCTGCACGCTTGATTGTTTGACACCCCCCCTCCTCCTCTCCACCCCTCTTTATTTTACCCGCCTGGAAAGAGCCCCATGGGCCATCTCCGGTCCTCATTTTTCAAAGCACGGTGTATACCACTGTACATACGGCATCCGAGAACTCTTTCCGCCTCTAGCTCCTCCCAAAACGAAAAAGAAAGGTTCCAAAACGAAAAAGAAAGGAAAAGAAAAGAAAAATGAGGCGGGAGGGGAAAACTAACCCTGCAAATAATGTCCATAATAAAGTACAAGAAAAACGGAAAGAAAGGAAAAGTGAAGCCAAAAAAGAGACGATGCCTAAGGTGGAAAGTGCTGGCCTCTGCACAGCTCGGCCTAAAAAATGAGAGGTTTAATAAAAAAAACGACCGAGCAGCCAGGACTCTGGTCCAGTCCGTTACTTGTTTGCTCCCCCTGCTGAAGAAATACACACAAAACTTTCGCCTCCCACATGTACGGCATGTGTGCTGCATCTTCCCGTAACGGAATACTTGTTGTCTGTTTGCCAGCAGCTTGTGAAAATAAAATAAAAATAAAAATAAAAATAAAAGTAAAAGTAAAAAATACATAGCAAAAAAAGGTTTCATAAACGCACAGAAAAGGAGATCAGATGAGGCAAAGTAGGAGCGACAAGCAACAAAACTCCACCGAGGCGCTGTCTACTCATCGGCTGCCACGACACGCCCAACAACTCAATGGTGTTATTGACGCTGTGAGCCCAAATGTTCTGAGAGTATGTATATATATATATATATATATGTATACACACACACACATACACACACACACACACATGCATATGTATATATATACTAGACCTTTTCATCGTCCGTCCGTCTAAGAAGTATTTCTTATTTTGATTCCTCGACCAGACAGCTACTCCTCACAACCTCTCGTCTCCATCATTGACTGCTCGACTTCGGCTGCTGCTGTCTTTCTACTTATTCCTTTTCAGACTATTCTCTTCTTCTATCTTTGCTCTCCCCTGGCTCTGCTCCCAACATACGCCACCCATCGTCTTATCATCAACAAATCGACTCTCGCTCCCTTTCTCACCCCATACATATCTCCACAATGCCTAGCTCTTCTTCGTCACAGGCATCCTGGCAGGATAAGCTCAGTGGTAAGAGAGAGAGAGAGAGAGAGAACCCATAGCACTAGGCACTGGTCCTCGCCGTGTTGCCAGGCCCTGTGCATCTCAGATCATAGTGTGCTAATATGCGAATAACAGAGGCTTGCCAGGACTGGAACATTAGTCCTCCATCTTTTCAGATATTTTCTGACCGACGAGGTACCGCCACACCACTTGCACCACCTCCACCGCTCTTCCTACTTGTCCCATCTCACATGTCCGTACTTGATCGAACGGTCTAACTGAATCTTCTAGGTGGCCGTACTGCCTGGACGAGCCGCGTTTCCGTCTACGGCTCCAGCTTTAATGCCCGGTTCTGGTATGACGGGAAGAACATCGACAATGCCAGAGAAGACGCCGCAGAGCAGGCCTGGACGTGGCTGACGGGCAGCTCCAACACCAGCTCCCCACCGACCAGGAGCTGCCGCTGGTAGGAGCCACACTGCTCCCCCAGCAGGCCGGCAAGAGCGCAATAGCGGGATCCCCCCGCCCTGTCTCCCCTCCCTCTGGACGGCCGGCCGTGTCTGTGCTTTCTCCGGACTTGAAATTGCCCACTTTTCATATTGTCGTTTCCTATTCTCACATGTTTTTTTCCATTTTCCTTTTCTTTCTACATTCTTTTTTCGTTTCCTTTTTCGTTTCTTTTTTCTGCACTGCATGTTCTCTCTTGTTCTTTTTAGCACCCCCTACCCATCTTGAGTTTCTAACCTTGCGGATCTTTCGCCAGGCTGATGTATGATACACTCGGTTCTTTCTGGAGTTAGGAACAAAAAGGAAACCGGCTTTCGCCACGCGGCGAGTGGAGAAGAAAGAGGCACGGGAGAAAAGTGCTAAACGATGCACGTTGCCTCGATACATGAGCGTTCTTGTTTCTGTTTGGACTGTCTGGATTTGTCGGTTTACTGTCTTAGACCTACCTGGTAGGATCGGCCTTGCTTGTTCCTGTTTTCCGGTTCCCATTTTTGCTTGGTGCTTGGTGCTTTCTATTTTCTATTTTTCTTCTTTCTTTTCTTCTTCTCTCATTCTTTTCTTTTTCCCTTTGCTCTATTCTTTTTATTTTGGATTTTCTGACGTCGACGGGTTCTGGACAAGACTCAAAAGGCAAAAATGTATGCCGCTTGTTTACGATATATGTAAAGCAGCGATAGGCGGAATTTTGACACTTCCCTGAAGGACACACAATTTTGCTCGTAAACAAAGACACTCTATAAAGTACGTGAAGACACAGGCAGAAGTGACAGACAGGATGCAAGCTGTCGGACCGACATGAAGCTCTCTCACTGAAGGCCAAAAGGCCAGCCCGCTTGCTCACCGAGGCTCACACCGGGAAGCCGGACTCCCCATAGCCTCTGAGAAAGGAGGAGAAGAAGAGAGAGAAGAGAGGGGAAAGAGGCGCGCCTGCATACAGTCCGCCAGCTTTGGGGGAGGCCCGAGAGAGGAAAACCTGAAACGCAATGGGCTGAGAGGGGGGAAAAGACGATGGCGGCATGCAGGAGGTGAATCCGCAGGAAGGGGTGGGGGGAGCAGATAACTGGCGGGTTGAGCGAGGCGTCGGCTCTGCGGCGCTGAGCGGAAATGGCTTTTTGGTGGGCTGGACGGGCAGGCTAACAAGAAAAAAGGCTCACAATCCCTGGATTCCGGCAGTGCTCTGCAAGTACCGCTGAGAGGCCCCGAGCCCAATCAAGCCCTCTGTCTCCTGGCTCTCTGGCTCTCTGGCTCTCTTGGTCTTTGGCGTCGATGACATCTCTCTCTGCGGTATATCTCGCTTCACCTCTCTTTTCTTTTTTTCTCTTGTCCCCTTGGTTTCTGTCTCATGGCCTCACATGACCAGACAATCCACCTCTTGGGCGTCCTCTCTGAATCTCGCGTTCTGCCCCCCACTGTCGCACCCCATGACCAGTTAAATCAGTCCTGGCAACGCACCTTGTTTTCTAGTCATCTGGATCGCCTGCTATCGCGAACGGAGCGGTGACCGCCGTCCGAGGTAGTCGGAAAATGCCTCTTCCCATCCGAGTGGCGTGAGCGCGAGCAATGGCGGCTATCCCGCAGAGCAGGGCCTGCCTTTTTTGATCCCCCCCCGCTTGGCCTGCCTACTCGTATCTGTAAGCGCAGGGACGGCAGAGCTTGCCAGCAAAGACGAGAAGTATGAGCATGAGCAGATGGGTAGAGCAATTGGTAAGAAGAGAGTCACAAGAATGAGCCCCTCCACGTCTTTCGTCCTTTCTTTTCCCACCCCTCGGAAGCATATCGTATCGTACATCGTATGTACGAGTATGCTACGAGTACGACGAGTATGATGCAAGTCCAGCAACTAGTGCTTATTTATCTCCGGAAGTGATGCCGGTTTCCCCAGAATGCGACCTGGCATCGTCTACCCTTGCATGTGTGTCTCTGTACGAGTACTCGTATCTCTCTGTATCTCTCTAGGATTAAGATATCTTAGTTTATATCTCTGTGCACTCCAGAGATCAATGGTGTCCCAGTCCACCGCCTTACGCCTCGGCCTGCGGGCTCGGCAAACGTCCACCCATAACGGCACCCAATGGCCAAGCTTGATGTGGCGAGTGGCGATGGGTTTTGACGAACGGGATCGAAACCGTCTGACGGCCCGAGATTCGATGACTGAAACGTGGTTAACATGCCGATGGAGTTCTGCCGGAATGACGCAGTGGCAACGAGCAGATGGCGATATGTAAGATGCATTTGGCTTGTATATCAACATTGGCAGCCTGAAAGCCATTCGGGACATTTACAGATGGTTCTTTGGCGGGACAGACCTTAAACGCCCTCTAAGTTGGGTCTAGCGCTCCCGGAAGATAGGCGAGCTTGTCTGACTGGACGCCCTGGAAATAGGCGAGTTTACTTGACTGGAGTACTCGTACAGTGAGTGAGCTGGCTGCTGCCGCTCCGGACTAACAGCTGCCCCGCTTTTTATTTGGTGACGCCCCGGATTAAAAAATTATCTTGCATTGAAAAATTTATCCGAGGCGAATCGCTTTCTATCGCGCGACCTAAGAAAACCGTTGGACTGCTCAACCGGTCGAACCCCCCCCCCTGGTCCCAAACTGCTCTTTCAGCTCGTCCTCCACCGCGATCGACCGTTTCTTACGGGAGTGCACGATACGATACGAAAATGCCGCCACAACGGCTCGCGGCCCTGTGCCGGAGCACCAGCTCTCTGGCCATCCGGCCTCAGTTGCTAACGGCAAGGTCGACCCCGGCAACTGCAGCAGTAGCCCACACCCAGGCCCGGCTTCTCGGGCGGGTCCCGCGAGAGATTGTCTCCTCGCGGGGATTTTCGGGGAGCTCGGCGGTGCGGGCGGATGCCGAAAAGGGCACGACTGGCGTGAGCGAGGACGGCGAGGGCGCAGTGCTGACGACGCTGCGGTCCTCGGCAGCAGGAGCAGCACAGGGAGGCAGCGAGCAGACAGAAGCAGCAGCAGCAGCAGCGATATCATCAACACAAACACAAGTGCAGAACCAGCAGACATGGCAGGTGGGCGGCCACAGCGTGAATGCGCCGGGCACGCCGGAGAACGAGGAGGCGCTGCGGCAGCTGGAGCTGCTGTCGCGGGGTCTGGCGCCTTTTGATGCGCACCTGGACGGACACAAGTTCGGGCTGACCACGGCAGAGACACGGCCGACAGCGGCTGCAGAGGCGGAGGAGGACGACGGCGGTGCTGTGGGCCAAAAGCTTCCGCTGGGCGGCGAGCTGCAGGACCGATATGACCCAGTGATCTCGCAGCTGACGCGGCTGCTGATGCGGGACGGAAAGCTGGCAAAGGCACAGAGGGTGGGTTTTATCCTAGTGCTGTGGTGTTGTGGTGTTCTTTGTGCTCTTTTTCGGTTCTTTTCTGATCTTGGGACCTGAAATCTGGAACACTGGCAAGACTGACACGAACAAACACAGGATATGGCAATGATCCTCAACTACCTGCGCACGTCGGCGGCGCCCAAGCTCAGCCCGGCCCACCCGCTGCTGCCCGGCCACCCGCCAGCGGCACAGCTGCCGCTGGACCCGGTGCGCTACCTGACGCTGGCTATCGACTCGGTGGCGCCGCTTGTCAAGATCCGGTCGTACTCGGGCATGGCCGGCGGTGGCGCGTCGCTGCCGGTGCCAGTGCCGCTGGCGGCGCGGCAGCGGCGACGCACCGCCTTCATGTGGCTGCTGGAAATTGTCAACAAGAAGCCGTCGCGCGGCAGCGGCCGGGGCATGCTGGCACAGCGCGTCGGCGAAGAGGTCGTCGCCATTGCCGAGGGCCGGTCGAACCTGTGGGAGAAGCGGCAGCTGATGCACAAGCAGGGCACGAGTGCACGTGTAAACGTGTCCAAGGTGAGGTTGTAAGAAGGGGGGGTGATAAATAAGAGAATAAGATTACATGTAGGAGACGACATGTGAGAGACAGTGGCAGAGGTCACGTGGCTAAGAGGACGACATCACCATGTATCATTATGAGGACAATCAGACATATGATTTTGCAGTATAATACACTGTCTCTACAACCGTTTCCCTTGGGTCCCGCGCAAAATGCAGCGTACACAGCCTCGCACAGCCCCTCTCTGCTCTAGATAGGCAAACAAAAGTTCCTGCTGGCTACTTTTGCATCTCCCATCCTTTGTACCTCTCTCTCTCTCTCTTTCTCTTTCTCTGTGACTTCTGGGCCCCCTTACTCGGCCACCCAGACGGCAGCCATGCCCATGCCGGTGCCAATGCACATGCTGGTGACGCCAATCTGCTGGCCGGAGCGGCGCAGCTGGTACAGCAGGGTGGAGACCTGGCGGGCGCCGGTGCAGCCGAGGGGGTGGCCGAAGGCGATGGCGCCGCCGAGCGGGTTGATCTTTTCGGCCGGGATGGCGAGCTCGTTGGCACACCAGAGGCACTGGCTGGCAAAGGCCTCATTGATCTCGAAGACGTCGACGTCGGCCGTGGTCAGGCCAGTGCGCTCGAGCACGCGCGGGATTGCCTTCCAGGGGCCGACGCCCATCAGCAGCGGCGGGACGCCGACGACGGAGGCGGCGACAAACTTGCCGAGCACGGTCTGGCCGAGACGCTCGGCGACGGAGCGGCGCATTAGCAGCACGGCGGCGGCGCCGTCCGAGATCTGCGACGCGTTGCCGGCGTGGATGCTGCCGTCTTTGGCAAACGATGCCCGGACCTTGCCCAACGACTCGGCCGTGACGCCCGGCCGCACGCCGTCGTCTCGGTCGACCGTGATCGTGCGCGTCTCGCCCGACTTGGGGTCCTCAAACTGCACCGTCTGCGGCGCGATCTCGTCGCTGAACAGGCCCGCCTCCTGCGCCTTGGCCGCCTTCTGGTACGACGCCGCCGCAAAGGCGTCCTGCGACGCCCGCGAGATGTTGCGGTCCTTGGCCATCTGCTCCGACAGCTGGCCCATGGGCACCTTGCAGTTGGCCGACTCCGGCACGCTCTCCAGCAGTTCCGAGAACTCAGTCACGGCGCCGGGGCTGTGGATGATTAGCAGGCAGACACGATTGAGGGTAGTAGGGAAAACGAAAACGAAAACGAGAACGAGAACGAAAACGAAAACGAAAACGAGAAAAAAAAAAGAGAGCAAAAAATAAATAAACACACCCGTATTGCGTGCTCATGCTCTCAACACCGGCACCGATGCCAATGTCAATCATGCCTGTCCGAATCTGGTTGGCCACGTCCACGCACGCCTGCAGACCCGACGAGCACTGCCGGTTGAGCGTGCGCACAGCTGTCGACGTCGGGAAGCCCGCCACCAGCGCCGCCGCGCGCATCTCTGTGGCACCGCCGCCCGGCGCCAGTACTGTGCCTACTGCGATATCCTCTACTAGCGCCGGGTCGATCTTGGACCGCTCCAGCAGCGACTTGAATGCGCCGACCAGCAGGTCCGACGCCTGCGTGTCCTTGAAACCACCCTTGCCGCCCCGCGTAAATGGCGTGCGCAGACAGGCGGTCACGACGACCTAGAGGCAGAGCGTGAGCTTGTATTCCCTTGTAGCCAGTCCGCCCGTCTTCTCTTCTTGTCTTTCGCTTCTCTTTCTCCTCCTGAATCTTCCGGGGGGAAGGGGGGGGGTTGGCTCATACATCGTCGGGGCTCTTCTCCAGCAGCTTGTCCTTGGCGGTCTTGCCGCCGCCTGAGAGCTGGCTGGAGATTTGGGACAAGCGATCCAATGCTGCGAAAGAATATAACCAGTGTTAGTTTTCGCCTAGGTGAGAAGAGAAAGGCCGAAGACGGGAAACGTACCACCCATATTGTCTGTAGTGTGAGAAAATGAAGAATTTGTGAGGATTTAGGAACGTAGAAGCGATGGTTGGAAAGCAGTGAAATGAGGATAAAACGTAAATAACCCAAAACAGAGAAGGATGACGAGAAAGAAGAGCTTTCAAATGGATCGAGGGAGAAGACTTTGGCTTTCGTAAGAGGCAAAGCAGACCGCGGCCTGTCGGACTGCAACCCCAGATTACAGATTTGCAAGCTTACCCCCCAGTACACCAGCGAGAAGCCGAGGCATCTTTAGGGGGAGGCAAAGCCCGGAAGCAGCTGCGTCACTGGGTTGTTCCCCAGGAGGCCAAGTTCGCTAGCGCAGCGCTAGATCCGGTAGGCAGGCTTTCACATGTTTTCCCCAGCGGCTGTGGAATGCATGCACATAGGCCGTTTTTGGAATCTCATTGCTGCATACTGCACAGCGCATATTCTGGACGCACAGCTCTTGTGCTCGTTCCTTGCACGCACTTCGGCCCCTACATGTGATTGCCGGCTGGCTGCAGCTTCGTGGCAGCCGCATCCCCCGTGCGAGACCACGGCGCTCTACTATTGCTTATTATTAGTGGGGTGAACCCCGTGGAGTCCCCTGGAAACCCCGTTTCTAATTCTCTGCCCGAGGCACCTTGCTGCCAACCATATCGTCTTGCTCTTGCCATCTGACTCGCCACCCGAAGGACAGGATTAGTGATTGGTACGGGATACTGCTATGTTAACGGCGGACCACGGGTCCGGTTCGGGTTTCCCCTTTTCTCGCCCGGGGTTTTATGCTGACCGACATGATCACGTGGCCGATATTGGTACAGTTATTAAGTTCGGATCCCATGCCACCAAATCAGTTGGTAGACCAAAAAGGACATCCCACAGAGATGGCTATGTTCCAAATAGACGTCGCTTCTGAGGGGGAATTAGCTGTTGAAGCGGCTGCTAGTACTCGTACTACTAGGAAAGTTGGTGTTGGTGGCGAAGTGGCCAAATCTACTCGTATGCTTATTGCAGAATCGATTGCCTTGGAGATGTGAGAAGATGTGAGATGGAAGTGTTCGAAATAAAAAACGGCAATATGCCGTTTGGGCGCGCCTGCCTGTAAACTCGATTTTCAGGCTATCGCTTGCCCCACTTCCCGTTGGGGCTAAATTTTGTATCTTAGTTAGGTTATTTTTCTTGTGCTGCCCCGAACCTCAGTCCGTCTCTGTTGCAACGTAATACCCTTTTTTTGTCCTTTTTTTTTCTGCTTGTGCCAACGCGCTATAGGGCGAGACCAGCACGTTGTTTCGTCCGTGTTGGACGTCCTCTGCTTTTCGGGCGCCGCCGTCGGGCCTGCCATGGCCGCAGCGATGACGACGGCGACGACGCTGCCCTCGAGGCTGTCGCTGGACCGTCTGCCTGAGGACATCCTGTACCTCATCCTGGCGGACCTAGACACGGCCCGGGACAATGCCAGGCTGGATCTCACCTGCCAGCGGCTGCACCGCTTCATGCGAGCACAGGGCTGGCGCGCCTTTGCGCTGCGGTGCTTCCCAGGGGCCGTGGGCGCTTCAGTGCTCCTTCCAAGCGATAGTGCCATTGGCAACGGCAACGGCAACGGCAGCAGTGCAGGACGGCGGCGAGGCCTGCGCTGGGACCAGCTGGCTGACTCTCTGACGTGGCAGGCACGGGCTTGGGACCGCCGGTCGCTGTCGTTCCAGGCGCTGCTGCCCCGCGAGGCGGTGCCGGCTCGCAGGCAGCGGAGGCAGGCGTCCTTCCGGCCGCCGCTGGCAGTGCACTTCCAGGCGGTAGGGGAGGGGTCGAGAACGAAGAGACCTGGTGTCGACGGCGAGGAGATGGTGATCTGGGGTGCGGGAGAAGACATTGTCGCACGGTACAGGCGGCGAGGAAAGTGTGAAGAGAAAGAGGAGGAGGACGACGGCGACGACGGCGGCGACGACGATAACGAGGACGACGAAGACAGCGAGAAAGCCAACAGGGACGACACGGATGACCCGGCGGCAGTGGCGCGGTGGCGTGTCTTTGACGGCAAGGCGGCAGGTTTCCGGCCCGGCTATGACGACGTGCGCGGCCTGGCTGTCGTGCCACACGCAATGGGTCGACTGAATCATCGAGGCGTCCTGGCCGGCCGAGACAACGGCCACCTGGCGCTGCTGTCGGCGGAGGACCGCGCAGACGGAGCTGGTGGTAGGGGCTTTGGCCGGCTGCTAGCGCGCTTCTGTCCGCCAGCGGTGGCAGACATGGCGTACAGCACTAGCGAGCCCATCATGCAGGATCGAATCTACTCGCTGGACGTGGCCTCAGCCGGTCGCGCGTTTGGCGGGCTCGACAACCGGGGCGGCCTGGCTGCCGTGGCCACGACATCGCACATTTTGCTCTATGCGCTGCCGGGTGGAGATGCAGGCAGCAACAGCAGAAACAGCAGAAACAGCAAAAACAGCAAAAACAGCAGCAAGGTCAACACAGATGATGGGGGCAACAAAGCCCAGCCTCAGCAGGTCCTCCCGGCAGCTGCCTTTGCCATGGGCAACCGCGGCCTGGACAGCAACCGGCGGCGACGGCCGTACAGCGTCCGCTGGATGGCCGCTGACGGCCTGGCTGCGGTCGGCCTGGGCTACCACGTGGACCAGCTCTGCTTCCTGGCCGCCACGCCGTCTGGCCTTGCGCTGACGGCTGTCGCCAAGAGCCGCCCTTTCCAGCGTCGCTTCGGCCTCGACGACGAGACCTTGCTACTGCCCAGCTCGCTGCAGCCGCTCAGCCCGTCGTCTGTGGCTGGCGGCAGCGGCAACCTTCTGCTGAGCGCATGGCGCGACGGGACTTGCAGGTAGTGAAAAGCTTCTGTTGTTGTCCTTGGATTACCCACCCGCCGTGGTAACTTAGCTGACTAAGCAGGCTTCAGGACATCCGCACGCCGAGCCCCTGGGATCTCGCGTACCAGGACAACTTGGCGCCGTCACAGTGCTTCCAGTCGCTGCTGGTATACGGCAGCGACCGCTTCGTCGCCGGCAGCCAGGAGTCGGCCGCGCTCAAGGTGTTTGACCTCCGCTGGCCGCGCCGCTACCACCACACAGCCGCCCAGCCTTGCGGCAGCCGGATGCCGTTTCCGGACCCGGAACTGCTGCAGCCGCAGCAGCAGACAGACACGACGGCCAAAACATCGACCTCAGCACGACGCCGTGCCCTCTGCGACCCGCTCACCGGCGTCCTCTGCACCTGGCACGCCGCCTCGCGCCGGCTGGCCGCCCGGCCTAACTGCAGCATCTACCTGCAGCGCTCGGCCGTCAGCCGATATCCCGACATTGGCGTCTGGTCGCTAGCACGCGCCTCTTCGTCTTCTTCGTCCTTCCTCGGCGATGACGGCGGCAGCGGCGGCGACCTGGCGCCCTCCAACTTTTATGCCGGGCTGAACAGCTGTGTGGTCGAAGCCGTCCTCGAGGACGCGGGCATGGAAGCCAGCATAGCGCGTGGCCGGCGACCTTTGCTTTCTCCACAGCCGCAGGGTGATCCGCATTTTGCCTATCCTGATATTCTCCGCCAGCGGCCGCTCTCGCTGACCCCTGCCCCTCCACCCGAGCTAGGCGTCGAGGCCGCCGCCGCCTGGCGCCGTCGACAAGCCGCCCTTCAGCATCGCCACCACTACTATCGCACTGTCGACCTGCAGTGGCATCTGCACGAGATCGGGGACGGCTTGGCCGACCCCCACAATGATCTGCGCCCACGCCGACTCGCCATGATGCGGCCCAGCCGTCCATCGAGTCAGCGGCGGTTGGCTCCTGCTCCGGCTTTGGATCCTCCCTCTGCAGGCGCATTGCCACCGAAGCTGGACCATCTGGACCATCTGGACCCTCACCGCGTCAGACCGCAACCGCTTCCCACAATTGAGGCTGACGTCGACCCTATCCTGCGCATCCAGCACCGCCTCGACTGCAGCCTACAAGGAATGGCCGACTTTGTCGAATTCTACGCGGCCAGCGACGAGTGAGATGTCGTGTTAGTGTTCTCGTTTTCAGAAACTGAAAATAGAGAAGTAATTCCCAGCTTGTCATAAGGTGGTGATGTGACGATGTGGCGATGTGACGATTTGACGACAAGGCGACAAGACGACAATTTGCATGGCACCAGTGCCTGTATTTGTGGAAAAGACCTGCCCTGTGATATATAACCTCCCCCTCTCGCCTGCCTGCCGTCCGCCATCAGAAGCCGTCAATGTAGCTGCCGACGCCCTTTTTGCGCGCAAAATCGATCAGGTGCAGCCCCACGCTTAGATCCATCAATCCCAAGCCAACGCTTTTATATACGACATTACCACGCTGCAGCCACCGGGCCAGATGGTCGTCTTTCTTCCTGATCTTGTCTGCCGATGCCTGGCTTGAGCTCCGTCTGTGCAGCGACATGTGGCTGCTGCTGCTGCTCTTGGGCGACGGCGACACAGACCGTCTGGATGAGCCGCTGCCGCCGCTGCCGCCGCTGTCCGGCCCAAACACTGTCGACATGGCCGTTGACGAGGAGGACTTCATAGACTGTAGGTCCAGCCGCTCAAACTCAAACGATGGTACGCTTAGCGTGCTGGGCGTGCTTGATACAGAAGACGAGTCGTCGTCTTCATCCTTTAGGTGGATGCGTGACAACATGACCAATTCACCAAGTCTGTTTCACAGGAGCGTCAGCACGTAGAGAGAGAGAGAGAGAGAGAGAGAGAGAGAGTAGATACAAAAGAGAAGAAAAGAAAAGAAAAGGAAAAAAATGGAGTCACATACTCTACCAACTGTCGCGGCGTCAGGCCGGCACCGACAACTTCACCCGCCTCCTTCAGCGCTCCGTCGAGCGTGTCAACAACGACGACGCCACCCTCGACGGCGTGCTTGTGATAGTGGTGATGGGGCCGCTCAGTCCGCGTGGCCTGGCGCAGTAGCTCGGGCGGTAGCTCGTGCATGCTGCGCATAAACGAGCCGACGGCGACGATCAGGCGGCCCTTGCGGCGGCCCTCGTGGCTCGTCAGGATGGCGGCGTCAAAGAGCGGCTCGGTCGAGGGCGTGCAGCAGTAGATGACGTCGGCGCTGCGCAGGTTCTTGACCAGCAGGCGGCCGTACTCGACGTACGACGGCGTCAGCACGCTGAACTGCGTCTCCGTCCAGCCCTCTCGCTCTTTGCGGTACTGCGGCGTGCTGATGAGGCGCTTCATGATGTGCTGGCTCGACTGGGAGAGCCGCCGGCAGATGATGTTGACGTGCTTGATCGTCGATCCCCGGAACAGCAGCGCCAGCCGGATGTGCCAGTACGCCTGCTCGCCACTGCCAAACGCGAGCACGTTGTTCACCGTGTCGCGCCGCAGCAGCAGACACGACGACGCCAGTGCTGTGCGGAAGGCCGTCAGCGTGCTCGCGTGCAGCATGGCCAGCGGCCGCCCCAGCGGCGAGAAGAGCGTGATAGCACCGGTCGGCCGGATCGGCGCCCGCTCATCGGACGACGAACCCGACTTGCTCGGTGGTGACAGTGTGAGCACTGCGCGATTCAGAGTCAGCAGCAGAGTCCCAGCAGCAGGATCCCAGCTGCAGGATCCCAGAAACAGAACAGAACCCTAGTTCCTCGTCAAAAGGTCCACTCCCCTAACCCCCCACGAAACGCACCTTTCATGCCCACACCATCATGGCTCCACGACGGCACAAACACGGTCGTCGCCCCGGTCGCTTCCGACGTGACCGACCGTCTCGGCGGCTGCTGCACGTCCCCATCGCCCGCAGTCTGCGTTCCGGTCGAGTACTCGTGCAGGGCCGTTTTGAGCGCTGTGCGGAAGCCCTCGGCTTCTTCCAGCGTCAGGTCTTCCAGCAGCCCCGCTATCTGCTCGTCTGTCAGGACCGTGAGGGACATGACCGGATGCGATGCAGCTAATTCTGCTCGGCTTTGCTCTGCTGTCAAAAACGAAAGAGTAACCAGTCGGCTCTTCTTCCCTCTCTGAGATCTCTTCTCGGCTCGGTATTCTGTCCAAGCCTGTCCTGTCCTGTCCAGTTCTATCCACTCTGCTCACTCATCTCCACCAGCTGTGGTAGTCTGCAGCGTCAGATGGCAGCGGCAAAATATTCAGAAATCGACCAACCAGACGCGCGGCTGACGGCTTAGAAAGAGGGTCTTTTGCTCTTGGCGGATGGCCGGCCAAGCCGCCCCAGCCCAGCCGATTGTCCGTGTTATGCTACTATGAGGCAGCAGATGCGTAGGCGTAAGCGTAGGGGTTGGCGTTGGTCTTCTACTGCGTGATCAAGTCGCCCTGCAGAAGGCATTGTGGCCTGCAACTATGACAGACAGTTTTTTCGTGCTTTTTGATTTGCTCAGCAACCTTTTTCCTTTCCCCCCACTGACGTTCTGTTCATTTTGGCTCACCCAAGGCAGCTGAGACCAGCACAACCCCGCCACGACCCACTGAACAGGAAGGAAGGCGCGAAGTAGGATAGTACTCCGCATCTTTTTGTCTCACCTACAACTTCCTATTTGTACTCCGTATTCAATATTTCTTGCCCGCCTCTTTAGACGGTTTCGCCCCGCTTCGCAACATCGTAAGATGTTCACTTCGGTTTGGGAAAGACCAGCCGAGTCGCCAACCGTCACGGCTTCCTGGAAAGAGCAGGTACAAGCACAATGTTTAGCGACTGAATCCATTGGAACTGTGTCGCTACCAAAAGCTAGCTGTGCTGATCAGTATCTTACTTCGGTACTGACCAGGGACAGAGCGAGAAAAAAACCACCCCAGCAAGGCATGCTGAGAGGAACACAAGCTGACGCTGAAAGCCCTGAACGCGAAAGGTAAGATACAACTCCGATATCCTGGTAAGGGGATCCATGCCTCCCCATCATCTTCTGTATAAGAAGCCCAATACGCTATGCCGCAAAGGCACATCAATCCAACAAGCCCACAAAGGCACGGCTTCGCAAATGGTAGCCTCATGTGAACAAAAACCAAAGCACACACACACACACACACACAAAATCAAACAGGCGATAGTAAACCAACCAGCCAACCGGGGGAAACCAGAAAAAGAAGAAAAAGAAAAAGAAACAGACTCCAGAAAGACGTAGCCTGTCGTCATATATAAAACTCATCGTGCCGTACACCTCCTACACTTTCGTTCTCGACGGCTCAGCTCAGCTCAGCTCGCCCATCGCCCCTCTGTCGTTCTCACCGAATAGCCATGGACACGTTATTGCCCTGAAAGACGAGAGCGCCGTGTTTTCCGCGGACGATACTCCCATTTCCGGCAGTGCTGGCTTCCCCGGTGCCGACGCTTAGGTCGTGCATGCGGCCGCTGTCTAGCTCAAAAAGGACGCCGTGAACCTCGAGGCCGCGCTCTTTGATCGCATCCTGGACGGTCAGGTTGGCCATCAGCGCCTTGACGCCGGCCTCGACGTTGAGCTCGGCTATGCGAACAGCGCGGGCCTTGATGTCGCTGATTGCCGCCAGCTCCTCTTCATTTGCGCGCCGGACGGCTCTGAGCGGCGTCAGCCACACATCGAGCACGCCGCCGACCGGAGCGTCGCCCAGGGCGGCTGTGGCTCCACCGCAGCCAGTATGGCCACACAGGATAATGTGCTTGACCTTGAGGTGGGCGACGGCGTAATCGATCACGGCCGAGGTGTTGAGGTCACTGCCGGACACAATGTTGCCAATATTGCGATGCACAAACACGTCGCCAGGTTGCAGGCCGAGGATGGTCGTCTCGGGACAGCGAGAGTCAGAGCAGCCAATCCAGACTGTTGAGGGGAAGGCGGGGGAGGCACCCGTCAGCAACACTGGGGAAGACACATGATGGCGCGACCGAAACATCAAAACATCCGAGGGGAGGCCGAAGTAAGGTGATGAGGAGTTGAAGATGAAGAAGGTAAGGTGGAGATGGAGCTAAAGCTAGAGGGGGAGGAGGGGGATGAGGAGAGAAGGCGTCCCGAGGCAAAAGGAAAGCGACAAGGGGAACGGCCTTCAGATCTTCGAAAAGGGCGATGACGACTTACGGATCTGGGGAGCCTGGCCAGAGGCCAGCCGGGGAAAAAAGCTTGGGTTCTGGTGCGCCTTGTAACCCGCCCAGGCGGAGTTTGAGCTCATGGCATACTGGAAGGTGGTCTCTGAGCAGAAAGTCGGTGAGCAAAGCATTCCAAGGAAACAAGGCATGTCATGCGTGCGACTGGCCACAAGATGATGGCTAGATTTCGGGACATACGGTTTTCCATCTTGAGGTAACTGTGGCCAGGGAAAGCAAAAGAGAAAAGCCCGGATTTGCTTTAGGCGCTCGAGACACGCAAAGGGAGGAAATGAGATTTGAAAAAAATGCGAGTCTCTTCTACTAGGAAAGAGAACAGAGCACAGGAGGCAGAGGCTATAAAGGAGAAAATGAAGCGCAGACCCCACAGAAGCCTTGTTAAAACAGACGGATGCAGACAGGTGATGACAGGACGAGAGGCCGAGGAAAACAGGTGATTTCTATATCTAGAGCGCCTGGTAGAAGATTGAAAGAAGGCAGAACCAGAACTAGAAGCCGAAGGCGCGAGAGTGTAATACCGCGAGGGATTTTCTTTGGTAGGATAGCACGTTTTCGTCTCGATCTCGGTTGTCCGTTTTGGGGACGACAGGTGTGGACAGCTGTAATCCGTACTATGTATCTTAGATATGTACGTGTGTGGATGTGCATCTGGCAGCACAGCAAGACCGACGAATGCCGCGCTGCTATGTATGGAGTTTGTATGCAGTATGCACGTACGAGTAGCCACCTCAGTCCGTCCAGGGGGGGTGCTTATGGGCGGGTCTTTTTTTTTTATCGGGGGTGTTCCTTCAGTTCAAGTGCTTCACAGAGACGAGCCTGCAGCAGGCGGCTGTAGTTAGGTAGTTATGTAAGTATCGTCCGTTCGAAGGATGCGAGTTCTGGGAAAATGGCGCAGTCGGTCAACGACAATGGCGCAGTGCGTTCTAGGAAAGGCGAAAGTGTGTGATCGGAGGAGAGAGACGGTGATGAAACCGAGAAGCCAAAAGCATTATTGATATAAGACACATGCTCGCAGTAAACAGACACAAGATAATACATAGAAGATAGCAGGATGCCACAGGGTGTAAATATAACAAAGGGCGCCAGCTGCAAAAGGAGCCACCAATCCCGAAAGCAGCATTGTGCACGTCCACTCGCTGTTATACATACGGAGTAGTACTGATGCTGATACACAGCACTGATACTGAGCGGAACTCCGGGCCTGAGAAAATCGGGAAATACATTCTCGTAGTAGTAGGCATACGGAGTACACCTGCAGCCTGTCGCCCACTGCTGCCCCCATCCTGTCCCACACCTACTTTGGAAGCATTTCGGCCTGGTGAAACTCCCATCACACGTCCCATCCATCAGATTGCATTCGGATCGCATCCAGACTGCATCCGGGCATTTCTTTTGTTCCTCCCCTAAGTAGCTGCCGCACCAAAACAGTGGCGTTCTCGTCTGACTTTGTGGGGGGAAAGGGGGGGAGATTGAAACATACAAAGTATACAAAGCATATTGGAAAGTCTACAACCTCTCCGCACTCTTGAGGTGGCATTTTCATAATTGCGGTCTTGGGGTAAACCCAATTGTCCAAGCATCAACAGCTGCCATAAAAAGAGGGTCTATGACCAGGCCGGCCGCAACCGAGCCATTAAGCTCTCGCTACAGCCCCCCTGTTTTGTTGAGCTGTTGAGAGTCAAGCTCCGTTGCAGAGGGACAGCTGGGCCGTTAGCCGAGCTTTTAGCACTTGAAAATGCTTGGCCATACTACTCATATGTATGTAACTTATGTACCCCTACTTCATAATGCGTAAGTTATTATACATACATACATACATAGCAATCTATACTCCGTAAAAAATTAGTAGTAAGATTTCATATGCCAGATCTACAAGATACGAATTACATGGCAAGATGGGCAAGATGAGTGGGGGAGATTGGACTCCATTGCCTGGCAGCTCTTAACAGCCTCAATCGACCCCAGACTACGGTACGTATACATACTTTGTATCTTAAGATATTAGATGTCCTGCCACGAAACGCTCACTCCTACTACTACGTACTGCATAGTATGTATGTATGTATGTATGTATGTATGTACATACTATATCTGTGATAAAAACGACCAACCCAACCTTTGACCAGGGGCTGCGCCCGTGACTGGCCACGACGCAGCTATCACTCACCGCACTTCAGCGTGCATAATCTTGTGCATGATCTGGTTAAGATACCCACGGCGCAGCAGTGGGGTCGCTCCCAATCCAAAAGAGGCTTCGGCTCTAATATACCTGCAACGACGCGAGTGGCTAATCACATCCACAGCTACGGTGCACGGAGCACGGAGTACGTAAACACAGTTCCTGTGTACTTACATATAGAATAGAGTGCGATTACGATACTCGGCGATAGTGTTGTACACAGACTGGGTTACTTCGCGTCCTTCGGCCTTTTGCGCATCTCACTGACGGCCGACGGCTTTCCTTCTTGCCGCATTTCTACTTTGCTCTCTCTACTACTATGGAGTTTGCATACGTTGCAGTAAAAACCCCTGGACGAGACACGGCAGCTTCGGAGGCTCCATAGGAACACAACACATAGCAAGTACACGTTAACGGCACATGTGTATCTTTTTACTTGCGTTCCAATTTTTTTGATTTATCTTCGTCCGTGCCAGGACGCCCTGCTTTCCCGACCTCGCGCCTATCCGGTTTTTTGTTTCATGCCTTGGGACGTTTGAAAAGGTATAACAAAAAAAGAAGCACAACGCGCTGCCAGCTTTCGTCTCAGCCGCTCATTTCCGTCAAAAAGTCTCCCAATTTAGACCTTGATGGCCGTCTCCAGAGACTTCTTCTTCTTCTCGATGCGCTTGTTGGCCTTCTCGCCCATGATACCACCACCCCACCGCTTGCGAGCATCCTCGCCCTTCTCCAGGTAGCCATCCTTGACAGCCGAGACCAGTTTGGACAGCTCGGTCTTGTCCTCAGAGCGCACCTCGGTGAACGCAAGGACAGCAGCAGTCTGGTTCTACGGTTAGCGGACGAACCAACAATTTTTACTCGACGTAGAATAAAAAAGGGTAAAAGCGGAGCGATCCTCACCTTCTTGTGGACGACAGTGCCGAGCCGGGCCTTGCCCTTGACAATGGCGTACGGGACGCCCATCTTGCGGCACAGAGCCGGCAGGAAGACGACCAGCTCAATAGGGTCGACGTCGTTGGGGATCAGGACGAGCGACGCCTTCTTGTTCTCAACAAGGCCGACAACGTGGTTCAAGCCGTACTTGACCGTGTAGGGCTTCTTGCTGACATCCTCCTTCTTCTTGCCCTCCTTGATGGCGGTGGCCTCCTTCAACAGGCGCTCCTTCTTCTCAGTCTTGGTCTCCGGGCGGTACTTGTTCAGGAGCTTGAAAGCCTGAGCAGCCGTGTTGCGGTCAAGCACGTGCTGGAACTGGGCAATTGCGGGCGGGACCTTCAGGCGCAGACCGAGGATCTTCTTTTGGCGCTGGAGACGGATGTACTCGGGCCACTTCACCATACGCGACAGGTTGCGGCGGGGTTGGATGTCCTGGCCGATGCCGAAGTTGCGAGGGCGCTTCTCGATCAGAGGGTTCTGCGATAGTCTCGGCGTCAGAATGATCACTCAACCAAGCGGGCAATGACCAACAAATCAATAGAACGGGAAGGGCTTTTACTGACCTTGGGAGCCTTCTTCGAACCCGCACGTCCCTGAGGGAACGGGGCCGGAGCCACCTTCTTACCGGATGCTTTCGGAGGCTGTCATTGAGAAAAAGAAGACATCAGCATACTGTAAGTCTTCATTTTTAACTCTAAAGAGAACCATACCATGACAGTGATGACGTTTCTGCGCACCACTGTCGTAGTATGGACTCCAGCCAAGTATTCACTGGCGTACTCTTCATCCCTCCCAGTCCGCTCTCTCGAACAGGTTTAAGAGGTCTGAAGAGGACGACCATGTGGAATGTGCGCAGGTAGTGAACCAAATCACAACCTGGCCGTTCTGCGCATGGAACGCATACTAGGCAGAAGCACAATTGAAGCTGTCGAGTTCGTTTAGATCAAAGGGCTTACCATTGTTGTCGTTTGGCGATTCTGTTGTCGACCGGTTGATGCGTGTGAAGACGAGGGAAAAAAAAAAGTCAGATCAAGACCCAAAAGATTTCGAGACTATTAAATTAATGGGGCATGTCCAAAAAATTTGTGGTGGGAATTCTAGGGCTGGAGAGGGGCTAGTTCGGAAAATCTGCTGCCGAAACTCAACTTCGGAAAAACCGTATTACATGACTCAGCGGATGGAACTGCATCTCACTAGCAGAAAGGCTTCAGGACTAACAAGAAAGACTTGTTTGACGAACTGGAAGACGCAAAAGTCATGGCCCCGGCACTCTGTATGCTCTGCAAGGCAGAGCGGGCCTTGATAAAGCGACCGAAGAACCATCAGAAACTCTGCAAGAAATGTTTCATTGCAATATTTGAAGACGAGGTTCACCACACAATAACGTCGGCCCGGTTGTTCTATCCGGGTGAAAAGGTTGCAATAGGAGCGTCAGGCGGCAAGGACTCCACCGTTTTAGCCTCCGTGCTGAAGACCCTTAACGAGCGCCACCAATACGGCCTCGATCTAGTACTGCTCAGTGTCGATGAGGGTATCAAGGGCTATCGCGATGACTCGCTAGAGACTGTGAAGCGAAATGCCCAGCAGTACGACATGCCCCTCAAGATTGTTGGCTATGGCGAGCTGTATGGTTGGACAATGGACCAGGTTGTTGAGACCATCGGGAAGAAGGGAAACTGCACATACTGTGGTGTCTTTCGTCGACAAGCACTCGACCGCGGCGCCAAGCTGCTCGGCATCCGCCATGTCGTCACTGGCCACAATGCCGATGACGTCGCGGAGACCGTCCTGATGAACCTCCTGCGCGGTGACCTTCCGCGCTTATCGCGCAGCACGAGCATCGTTACTGGAGGCGACCACTCTGAGGTCAAGCGAAGCAAGCCGCTCAAGTATGCTTATGAGAAGGAGATTGTTCTGTATGCTCACCACAAGAAGCTGGACTATTTCAGCACCGAGTGCATCTACAGCCCCGAAGCGTTCCGCGGCAGTGCGCGCAGCCTCATCAAGAACCTGGAAAAGGTTAGGCCCAGTGCTATTCTGGATATTGTGCGGAGCGGCGAAGACATGGCCCGCCTCGTTCCAGGAGCAGCACCACAGTCGTCCTGCGCATGTGCGGGTAGTGCAGCAGCGACTGATCCCGCAGCGGCACCTGCTAGTGCGGTGGCCGGCGACGATGTCGTCAGCGGCGGGGGAGGTGGCTGTGGGTCGCTAGCTAGCCAGATACCAGGCGGAGAGCTGGCTGCGATGGAGGCGCAGCTGAAGAGTAATGAGGCGGCGGAATCTTTAGAGATCAACGTGGCAGCAGCGCTGCCAATACGAAGAAAAGAAAGAAAGGACGCCACTGGGCGGAAACAGAAAGGCAGCAGCCCAGGGTCTGGAAAGACGGCACCACCAAAACAGGTGCTTGGGACGTGTGAGAGATGTGGGTACATGTCCAGCCAGGCAATATGCCAAGCCTGTACGCTGCTTGAAGGCCTCAACAAAAACAGGCCTCACATCAGCATATGAGCCGCCTTTCTCTGTAGAAGGCGCGAACAGAATATGATAGCCCCATCCGATAAGATTGTTCAGTATATTCACTGCAAAAATGCGTCTTGCAAGTCTGATTTACACATGTTGGGCGTCGTCGCAGTCCATCCTCGGCTCTCCAGTCCAGCTGTCCTCCGTACTCAACTGATGGACCGAATTGGGACGCATGCTCGCTCTCTATTCGATCCTTCATGTTTGGCTTTGAAGCGCCGTTATGAGAACCGTTTCTCTACCTGTTGCAGACGCTTTTGTTAGCCTGAGATGATCTCGAGAGGTGGGGGAGCCAGTTAACATATTCGTACCTTCCATGCATTGTTCACTTCGAATCCGGGTGGTGCTGTTGTGTTGTCCGTTTGTCCGCGTAGGAAGCCGGTCAGTCTCCGGTCACGGTCCATCACTGTAGTCCATGTCAGTTCATCGTTCCTCAAGCGAGCGGTTCGTCCGGGGTGGCTTTGTTCGTACTTTGCTGCTAGTTGTTAGCAATAAAGACGCTTCATCGGAGTAGGGATTTTATGCTCGACTTACTCGATCCCATTGATCCACAGATCGCCGTGCCCGCTTCCCTCCGTTCTGCATGTTCCGCAGCTTGGAGACTCCAGCGCCGGAGACTCCGAACATCTGTACTTCCTCAGCATGCATCTAGTCTACCGGTCCTGTCCGCTCTGGTGCCTTCTTACCACAGTGACGATCGCATAGGGGATTAGGGTCTCAAAAGGGAGCGGCATGGCGGGCAATTCAGCTGTAAGTGGTATCCCAATTGAGGGTCGTGGTAATTTCGGTCAGCGCAGATGATATCAGTTTGACGACTTCATTTTGTTCGTAAAGCCGAGTATTTGATTGACTGGCTGCGTTGCTGCCTCAGGTTCAAACAGTCTAAGAAAAGTGGACACAACGGTGGTACAGCCAACAGCAACCGTTACGTAATCAAAGGACTCACATGACTGGTCAGGGGCCACGGCTCACTTTCTGGGGAAACGTTCCAGTGCCGTGAAGCTGAGAAGCCCACGGATTTGCGAGCAAAACAACGGATTGCGACCCTAAACAGTGACATTCCGACGCGTTGTTCATCACCAAAAACGCGTGTATCAAGGGTCTGGGTTGTTTTAAGCCGCAGGTGACCTTGAAAGAGCGCGTTTAGGACATCTTGGCGCCCCAATCTTCTGCGGCGCATCCTGAGCTTTGGCATACTTTGATATTCCCTGATATATCTCAGTATACTTATCTGTCCACGTTGCGGCTGGCTGTGCCCTACATTTGGGAATGCGGCCACTCGCCTGCCTCCATCTTGTGTCTTGCCATGCTCACTCTGGGGCTTGACCGATTAGTCAACGAAACGCCGAGTCGCAAATAGTACACTGCGAAGCTTGCTTTGCGCCCACCGGCGGCAGACGAACAGAAGGAGGCAACAATGGCAAGCGCGCAGCTAATGAAAGAGGAGTTTCAGAGCAACATGGGCGTACCGGAAGGGAACGCCTCGCCAGGCCTTGGCGACAACTCCAGTGGTGGCGCGTTAGAGAGGGCGGTCCAGCTCGGCGTCACAAACGGAGACAGTGCCGAGGAGCACTACAACGAGAATGACGATGAAAACGACGATGAGATCAGAGAAGATTACGACGGGATGGAAAATGCTGAAAGCGATTCCGGCTCCGGTTCGGGCTCCGAGCAAGAAGAAGACAACATGGGGGATGAGGAGGACGACGACGGTTATGAGTCTGAGAGTGCGGGCGATGAGGATGACGAGAACCTAGACGATCCTAGCTTGCTGAAGCGCCGTCCGAGAGTTAAGAACGAGGACGACGAAGAGGGTGACGAAGATGAGGATGAGGAGGAAGAGGAAGAAGACGATGACGACGATGACGACGAGTTGGATAGTGGCGAGGATGACGTCAACGAAGACGCCGAGATGGACGTCGACGCCGATATCATTGAGGACGCAGAAGGTGTTGGCGCTGTTAAGATTCGCCCCGGCGAGACGGACGATGAAGATGAAAGCGAAGCCAGCGGCGGGGAAACCCAGTCTAGTGACGAGGATTGGGACGAGAATGTAGCAAATGTAGAAGAGGAGGAAGAGGAGGATGAGGAGGAGGAAGGCGGAGATGCTGATGAGGAAGGAGCTACAGGAGCATGTGTGTTGTGCAAGCAAGATGATGAACACGGCCATGACGATAACAGTGAGGCTTCTTCTCTCCACTGCTCGCTTTGCCTGAGAACTGGTAAGGAACTAGGCGCAAAACCGCGTATCATCTGTTATAGCTTCTCAAGATCTGAACTTGCTAACCTTTCTAGCCCACGAAAGCTGCGCCCAAGAACACGGGTTTGCCGTGCCGGACGAAGGTAAGATCATCGACTGCCCTGTCGTCTCTTAGGAGGATGGCAGTTTGTTCGAGAGTCTTCTGATGGCTGACTTTGTCGGTAGAAGCTTGGAGATGTCCAGACTGCGTAGCGGAAGCCGAACACGGCTCGGTTGTGGAGGCCGCTATGGATATTGATGGAGATGCAGCAGTGAACGGCTTCCACACTGATATGCCAATCTGTGCAGACGCGAAACTATCGCCAGGGCCGCAAAGTGCTACTGCCAGTGGCGACGCTCGTCCCGAAGACTATGCAGGCAGCGTTCCTCGATCTCTTCGGAAGCGAAGGTCGTCCCCAATCGAGGCTGAAGAAGGCGGCATGTCCTTGCGCAAGCGAAGGAAGAATACGGCGGAGGACCTCAACATTGAAGACAGCGGAAGGACCACAGACGGGGCAATGCCATCTTCAGCAAGGTCGCTGCGGGTGAAGTCCGCATCTTCCTTGGTATCAATAGAGAAGAAGACAAAGACTAGCCTCGTACTCAAGATGCGGGTAACCGGTGCAGAACTTCGAAAAATCTTCACCAAGCGCCGAAAGTACACCCGAAAGAATCAAAACAAGACCGAGAAGTCTCCCAGGCCAGATAGTGCCCGGAGTGCGGTGCACGTCGGCATGGTTGCCGGTGCACCTCCCTTAATAACTAACTCTTTTATACAACCCTTTTACTCGTTTTTCGACAAGGAGACGGAGGAGCTGAAGGGGAAGCCATACGGAGGCATACTTAGCGAAGCCGAAGCTGACACATCGCGGACGTTTCCGGTTGCGGAAGACCGAAGAAAGTTCGGCGAGGCCAAGCAACAGGCCGAGGAGGAACGACAAGTCCGATTATTGGCAACGCAAGCTGAAGCAGAAGCGCCGAAAAAGAAGCCTAAGAAGGCCATAGACCCGGCCAGCCAGATTGAGTGCATTGAGTTCGGTGGCTGGGAAATCGGCACGTGGTATGCAGCCCCGTACCCAGAGGAGTACAGCAGAAACCAGGTTCTCTATATCTGCGAGTTCTGCCTCAAGTACATGAACTCGGACTATGTTGCGTGGCGGCACAAGCTCAAGTGCCCAGCAAAGCACCCCCCAGGAGACGAAATATACCGGTACGGATCTGTCTCCGTCTTCGAGGTGGATGGCCGCAAGAACCCAGTTTACTGCCAGAACTTGTGCCTCTTGGCAAAGCTGTTCCTCGGTTCCAAGACTCTATACTACGACGTAGAGCCGTTTCTCTTTTACGTGCTCTGCGAGTACGATGAGCTCGGCTATCATTTCGTTGGCTACTTTTCCAAAGAGAAGCGGGCTAGCAGCCAAAACAACGTCAGCTGCATTCTCACTCTGCCAATTCATCAGCGCAAAGGCTACGGAAATCTTCTCATCGATTTCTCTTATCTTCTGACGCGGGCAGAGAAGAAGACGGGATCTCCAGAGAAGCCTCTTTCTGACATGGGCCTGGTATCCTACAGAAATTACTGGAGATTGATGATGTGCCGTTATCTCCTTGCGACTATGGCAGAAAGCAAGGCCGACAAGCTGGGGCTGTCTATCAAGCGCATCTCCGATGATACCGGAATGACAGCTGACGACGTCATATCGGCGCTGGAAGGCCTCCGCTGTCTCGTTCGCGATCCGCAGACGGGCCTGTACGCATTCCGAGTGGACCTGCCATATTGCCGTGAATACGTTGCGAAATGGGAGGCCAAGAAATATGTGACGCTAAACCCTGACGCACTGACATGGACGCCATACGTGATGGGCCGGGGCAACGCCACTAACTTTGAGCTGGGGCCGGCACTGACGGCGATCGCGCCGCGAGATGAGGACGAGGAGTCGAAACCAGCTGACGATTTTTTTGCGAGACTCGTCAACGGAGGCGACAATTTGAGTGAAGTGAAGCTTGCCAACAGGGATGCTGAAGAAGCGAAACCATTGGACGACATGGAGAACGAGCATGCAGCAACTGTTCTGGAATCTACGGAACTCAATGAGCATGAAGCTGGGCTGGCCGCTGGAGACGATGGCCGCCTGCAGTTGGAGAACATAGACACCCCACATGCTCCCATGGCCGGTCCGAACGACGATGCCCTCCAGACAGTCGGCTGCGATGCTTCGCAGGCGGAAGACACGACAGAAGGGAGCAAACGCACCACGGACAGCAGGGATCTGCTGGACGCTGAAGGCTATAGTGTAAGCAAGGCGGGGACGATGGTGTCTACGGATGACTGGACGGCGCCATATGCAAACGTTCCAGCCACCAGTTTTGTGGTGTTCCCGCCCATATCGACACGCCGGTTCAACTATGCACGGACTACAATTGGGAGGCCACCCGTACCGCGGGTTAGCAGCGGGGTACGAGGAAGAAGCCGGCACGGGACAGGAAGTATCCGACGATCGACGGTGTCCCGGCCAAAATCGACCTCAACACGAAAGAAGACGGGAGGCACGGGCCGAGGTCCCGGCCGATGGCCAAAGGGAACGAAGAAGAGCGACTATGGCAACGCCGATAGTGGACCGGGTCTGCCGCCAGCTTGGATTGCGGAGAGAAAGGCGCGGCAGACGACGTTGGCAACAACAGACTTGGCAGCCCCAAGCGGCACGGAGCCGACGGCCGAAGGAGATGCGGTAGCCGTCGCGACTCTGGCACCGTCGATTACAGAGACCCAAGAAGAGGAGGCGGACGAACCGATGGCCGAGGCTACAGTTCAAGTCCACACGCCCCCAGAAAAGCCGAAGAACGGGATAAGTGCCTTGGTTCTGTCGTCGGGGAAAAGTAGGTCGTCCCCACGGCTGGGTAAAGGCAAAGGACTTTTGCAGGAGAGCGAAGATACGGTGATGGTCGGCGGCGAAGAGGATAAGTGACAGGATGCATCATTTTTGGTCTGTACTTTACTGGCTGCAGGGATGTTTGAGTTGCCGTTTTGTTGTACAAATACCCCATTGGAATGATAGCTGCCTCTGAATTTTTTTTTCTTGATTGCTGATTACCCTGTGAAGCTTTTGTTGGAAGGTTTGTCTGCCCTTGTGGTTTGGAATCTTTGCTTCCTTGCTGCATGAATATGTTCCTGATACATAGCTTGCTAGGTTATCTTAGTATCGTAATGTAATGCATAGCCTCATTGGCGTTGCAAGGCAAAACTGTCCCGGTTTCACTATCGGCCGCATAGGCACTTAGCCGCGCAGATGGCAACCCGTCTCCATACTATGTAAGCTATAGTTGCTGTATCATGTGAAAACGTATATTTCACGTGTCCGTACTCGTACGCGTGAATAAGGGCCTGAGGACAAAAGATAAATAAGAGGGTACTTGTAACTTGGCTGTTTGCACTGCTATTAGACGGCCGCGTCAACCAGATGTAGTCGGCGTGGAAATCTCGTTTTTAGTGGAACGGCTTCTGGATAATATTCCTTTATAAAGTTAATAGATCACGTTTAACTGCATATTTCGCTCCGGCAGTCGGCCCCTATACATGCATACTAGGCAGTAACATAATCTCTCGCCACTTCTTCTCGCTAACGCAAGGACACCCCTCCGACTGGGTTTATCAGCACACCCTTCCCTCCACATCATATTTCACGCCAGAAGTCCGCCACACGCATAAGCAGCCATTCATCATCGACAAGAAAGGATTTTCTAAATATCGACTGGGCTGTCAGCTGTGCCGCAGAGCTTCTCCTCATATTCCTCCGTTTTTGGAACATCATAAACTGGAGGGGAAGAGAAGATCTGGACTCTCCGGCTTTACTGGCACGACTTGTTGCCATCCTACTTTAGCAGCTTAACCCCCATTTCCTCCTATTACAAGTACTTCTCTCTCCGCGCCGGCACCTCCGACCCCGACCTCTTCATTTTTCCCTCGACCTGCGATTGGTATTCCATAGCGACCTCGTGGCATTCCGGTTGGCCGCTTTGGTTTTTATTTGTACTTTTTTCTTTTCTTCTCTATTTACTCATACGGAGTATTTCGTTTCCAATCTGGACTTTGCCTAATAGCGCATTGCTAGTACTTGCGGCTTATTTGTCTCCTGTTCTCCTATTGCGACAAGACGAGAAGGGACGCCATAACATCGTCGTATTCCTCTAGTCGCCGAAGACGCAGTATTTTCGATTGCATAGTATCGCTGCGCCAATTCCTTACTTCGACCACCTGCGCTCACCGTTCTTTGGCACCGTCGCATCTCCTTGCATTTTATCGCCATACTACTTGTCTACTTTTTTCTTATCTTTTTACAAAGTCCCCCCCCCCTCCCCAGTCGCCAAGATGTCGAAGGTTATGAGAAGTGTGAAGAATGTCACAAAGGGCTATTCTAGCTCGCAGGTCAAAGTGCGAGAAGGTTTGTGGTGCTCCACACGCCCTTGTCGCATCGCTTTGAAGCTTTCCACTGACTTGGCCTCCTATCGTGCAGCTACCAGCAATGATCCATGGGGCCCGACGGGCACACAGATGAGCGAGATTGCTCAACTGACTTTCAGCTCGTATGCCTCCCCTTCCCTTCCAAGAAGCGATGCTCCTTTCTGGCACTGCCGATAGCGGCCTGGCTTCCAGCGACTCAACTGTGGTGTCAAACGTACTCATATTTTTTTTTCTGATGGCAGGTCCGTCGACTTTACCGATATCATGGATATTCTCGATAAGCGGCTAAACGACAAGGGCAAAAACTGGCGGCATGTCTTGAAGGCTCTCAAGGTTCTGGACTACTGCCTGCACGAGGGTTCGGAGATGGTCGTCTCGTGGTCGAAGCACAATCTCTACATTATTCGCACACTTCGCGAGTTCATATACATTGACGAAGAGGGGCGCGACGTTGGCCAAAATGGTTCGTAGCAGACAAGAAGAGAACCAGAGAACCAGAGCCGCCCCATACCGGCAATGGTGCATTCGATAGCTAACACGATTGATGAACAGTTCGCATCGCCGCAAAGGAGCTAACGGCCCTTATCCAGGATGACGAGCGGTTGAGAGCAGAGCGCAGCGATCGGAGGTCGTGGAAATCCCGCGTTACTGGGCTCGATGAATACGGCCCGCAGCACAACGACCCGCCGCACCGTCGTCACCGTGAACGACGGCAGAATGAGGATGAGGACGACACCGAGTACAGACTAGCTATCGAGGCTAGCAAACAGCAGGAAGAAGAGGACCGTAGGAAGCGCGAGACCCGATCCACCGATGCCGGCGACGACGATGACTTGGCGAAGGCAATCAAGCTGAGCAAAGAAGAGGAAGACCGCCGCCGCCGCGAACTTGAGGCAGCCAACAACAACAGCAACAACGCCGACCTGCTATTCGATCCGGAACCTGCGCAGCCCGCTGCACAGCCGCAGTTCACTGGCTTTAACCAGGGCTATCAGCAGGGCAGTGCTGTCGATTTCTTTGCGAACCCCATCGACCAGAACCAGATGCAGGCGCAACCTACGGGCTACAACATGTACGCAAACTACGCGCAGCCAACCGGATTCCAGAACGGCTTTGCAACGAACGGCTTTGCGACGCAGCAAACCGGCCTCGACCCGTACAATCAGTCGCTCCAGCTCCAGCAGCAGCAGACGTCCTTTTCCAACAACCCGTACGGTCAGCAGCAGCTTCTGCAGCCTCAACAGCCACAGGAACCTGCCGTCCACCCAGGCAGCAACAACCCATGGGCCTCTGCCGGCAACACTGCTGCTCAGCCCCTGCAGCCGCTGCCAACGGGATCGAACAACCCATTCGCTGCGAATCCGGGATCCGCCCGGCCGCAGCCGTTCAGATCCTTCTCGCCGCTGTCAAGTCTGCCAGAACAAAAGACGCTGTCGCAGTTTCAGCAGCAGCCCCAACAGCAGCCCCAGCAGCAGCCCCAGCAGCAGTCGTTTGCGCAGCCGCCAGCGCAGCCACAGAGAGAACTCACCGAGCACGAAGCAAGGCTTAACGCGCTCCTCGCCACCGGTGAGGGCTTGGACACGTTTGGAAACACAGGCCAGCTCCGTATTCCTGCCCAACACACGGCACCGGGTACCTTTGTTAATAGCGCTGGCGCGGGCCTGAGTCGCATCACGGCAGACGCCACCGGCACGAATCCGTTCCTGCGCGGTCAATACACCGGCATACCAACAGTATCGTATGGTAACGGCATGTCTGCCAATCCGTATGGAATGCAGCAACAGCAACACCAGCCCCAGCAGGTGACCAACCAGGGCGATCTGATCCAGTTCTGAAGAGTGCTCGCCGGGTCAGGTTCGGGTGGTGTCTTGGTTTCATTTTTTATGGGCGTTCTCACCTGCTTCCATCTCTATACGTTTCTTTCTACACCTTTCTATGCTCTCTCTTCCAGACTCATCGAATCTCTCCTTTTCGACGCTCTGATTTCTTGTTTCTTGCATTCTTCATACCCGTTTCGGAGACGCCGCGAGGGCCGGAAGACGAACGTACTAGGCAGTGGCGGGAAAACAAGTCCAGCTCATCTTTATAACCGACTTCCTTCCATGAGATGCTCTCTCTTTTTTTTGTGTATGTTTTGTGTTTTGGGTAGTTGCATCAATGAGAGTATATTATATGATGTATCCGTCCATCCTCAGATTTCGTCCAAGCGGGTGACTCTTAACACACCGTCTCATAGGGACGGGTTTTCTCCACGCAATAGGCTTGCCTCAAGAAGTTGGTAACTTCGTTCTGTTGCGGCATGCTTTCGTTGGCTGTTAAGCGAGCTTCAAGCACGGAGGATTCAGTGTATATAGCGCTAAAAGCACAAGATCCTAATAGGCAAATTTTAGGCAGATTAGGCACCGGGGCAGCCTCTAGCAGATCGAGCTGTGATTGGCCCATTCCGGCCATCTGCCAATGAGAGGGCAGAATTAGTTGACTGTACTGCTGCCTGAGGCCCAAGCTCCCACTCCCACGAGTTCCAGGATGCCACGCAAAATGCTCTATTGCAACTGTCCAAACTAGACTATCCCTTTTCTGCGCGCTGCCCAGGTTCATACGAGCAGTATATTATTATTTTTTTCCTCCCTCTCGTCGCCGCCCAAATTTTCGACACCTTTCCGTTTCTATCACAACCCTTTTTCTCTGGCCAAGTTCCGCAGCGGCGCGTCTTTCCTTCTTTGCAAAAGGGGAGAAGATCTTGTTACCCTCTCTGTGGCACATTTCCTTCTCTTAATTATTTTCTTTGTCTATCGGAACAGTCGCAGCCTTTCTTGTTTTCTTCTTAATCTTCCCTCATTCCCAAACTCTTCTTTCTTGCGACGCTCAAAACATCGCGTCGACTTCAGCCATCAGCAGTCCTGCTCGAACAACACTCACAACCTTTTCGACATATAAGAGAGCCATGCTTTTGACTTTGTCGCATTCTCGACTGTCCCTAAATTAGTCTGCTTCACATCAGCACGATCGAGACCTCTGCCGAATCCCCCTCGACGCGACATCCTCGACGCGCGCTCGAAGACTGCTCGGCACAAGAGACTTGCATGCTGGCGACGATCTGCTGTCATCCACCCACCCCTACTGAGCGTCAAAGCTACGCATAAGCTACCCGGGAAAAGCCCGGATAGGTCGCCATCGCGAACGCGAACACATTCAGCCCTTTCTTCTCACTGACACCAGAGTATAGCTGTTCAGCCTGGTTTCACTACTTTATCGCCACCTCAAGCTTCGCCCATAGTTCGGCGAGCGAAATTCACCCACAGCGACCATGTCGTTCGCGTCCGGTGGTTTTGGTGGCTTTGGCCAGCAGAACCAGTCGTCAGGCTTCGGATTCGGAGCAAACGCGGCAAACACAAATACAACCACAGGTATGTACTGATCTTTTACGTCAACGGCCAATAATCACTATGTACAAATGATTTCGCCCTCTCGTGCTGCGCCTTCTCTGCTTTGCTTTGCCCGTATCTGCCTTTCTTTGCCCTGTGTGCCTCAACAATCGGCTCTCCTATGCGCGAGCCATTCTCCCTGGACACGTCAGGACTAACCGGATCTGTCTTATGGCATCAGGTTTTGGATCCGGCACATCTACCTTTGGAAGCAACACTGGTGCCAGCCTCTTTGGCAACACTGGAGGCTCAGGTTTCGGTTCCACTACTGGTACGGCTTCGGAATAGACGTCTTCGCATTTTCTGTTATATCCCGTCCTTTTTTTACTCCTCTGTTCGCCGAGCATCTACACTTTCTGCCCCTCGTTTTAGCACACCGGACACTGATTATGCGATTTTTTCACTCTACTGCTCTGGAATCCAGCGACTGACTCGTTCGATGTAGGCGGCTTCGGCTCAACTGGTACAGGTGCCTTTGGCGCGAAGCCTGCATTTGGTGCGACGACATCGGCTGGTGGCGGTCTATTTGGATCTACGACAGCCACGGCCGGCTCTTCAGGATTCGGCTCCGGAGGAGGTGGGTTTGGGTCCACGACAAACACATCAACAACGTCGCCATTTGGAGGCGGTGGTACCTCGCTATTCGGTGCGAACAAGCCGGCCTTTGGCTCCGGAACAACCACCGGCGGCCTCTTCGGTAGCACTAATAACACAACCACCTCCGGGTTCGGCAGCGCCGGTGGCGGATTCGGCGCCGCAGCAAATCCTGGCATCGGCACCAATGTCGGCGACCCTCCTGGCACGGCAGCAGTCGTATTCCAACCGTATGTCGAGAAGGAAAACAACAATACCAACCAGCAGAACAGTTACCAAAGCGTACTGTTTATGGACGCCTATAAGAAATGGTCCGTTGAAGAGCTTCGGCTAGTCGACTACAACCAAGGACGTCGCTATGGCAATTCTACTGGCACTGGCGCCTTCGGCGTCAGCTCAAACTTCGGCGGTTTTGGTTCCAACAACAACACTAATACCACTGCCACTACATCTGCTGGCGGTCTGTTCGGCAGCAACACTGCCACGACTGGTTTCGGCAGCCAGCCCGCCGCGACGACCGGAGGGTTTGGTACCAGCAACTCTGCTGGTGGCGGCCTGTTCGGTGCGAAGCCGGCTACGACAGGCGGCCTCTTCGGCAGCACTGCCGCGCAGCCGGCACAGTCCGGTGGCCTGTTTGGCTCTGGTGGTGGTGGTAGTGGTTTTGGGTCAGGCGCCACTAGTGGCTTTGGCACTACGAGCAACACCGCAGGCACTGGTCTCTTTGGCAACACAGCGGCTCAAAGCAAGCCAGCTTCTGGATTCGGCTTTGGAACCAATACACAGGCTGCAGGCGGATTCGGAAGCACAGGTACCACCAATGCGTTTGGCGCCGCAAATACTGGAACCACCGCAAGCACGGGCGGCCTCTTTGGATCCACAGCAAACAACACGGCCACGACCGGAGGTGGACTGTTTGGGTCAACTGCTCAGACAGGGACCAACACCAACACCTTTGGCACCGGTTCAGGAGGTGGATTTGGCACTCAGAATACGCAGGCGGGTGGCCTTTTTGGCCAGGCCAAGCCTGCCACCGGAGGCCTGTTTGGGGCAGCAACCACCAACACGGCTGCTCCTGGCACTACTGGCGGCCTGTTCGGATCAGCAGCGGCATCCTCGCCATTTGGAGCGAACAACAACACTCAGTCGTCCTTTCTCCAAAAACCAGCCGCAGCTACGGGTGGAGGTTTGTTTGGGAACGCGACTGCCCAGCCGGCAGCGGGCGGTGGACTCTTCGGGAACGCGGGCCAAGCTGCGCAGCCACAGCAACAGACTCAGCAGGGCTCTCTATTCGGAGGTAGCCTGAACCAGACCCAGCAGAAGCCGTCACTTTTCGGCGCCGCGGCTCCGTCTGCTACTGGCTCGCTATTTGGCAGCCAGATGAACAACCAGCAGCAAGCAAGCAATCCGTTTGGCCAGAGCGCCGCTTCAATGCAGCAGCAGGGCGGCGGTTTGGGCGGTTCGCTGTTTGGCAACTCGGCTCAAGGACTGGGTGGCCTGGGTGCCTCGCAGGGCTTGACTACGAGCATTTCTGATGCCGGCGCCTATGGGGCTCCCTCTCTATTCCAGAATCTGGCTACGGCTGAGGTGCACAACCCTGGTCCCCTTGCCACTCCCCTGACTGGGAACAAGACCAAGACGTCTCGGCGGAGCTCGATCCTGCCTCTTTACAAGATGAACCCTGGCTCGGCATCGAAGTTTGCCACACCCCAGAAACGTGGCTATGGGTTCTCCTATAGCACATTTGGCACGCCCGGCAGTGCTTCTAGCACCGCCAGCACGCCTGGTGCCTTAAGCCAGAGTCTGCTTGTGGGTAGCGTCGGTCGTGGCCTTACTAAGAGTATCTCGTCGAGCAACCTTCGCCGGACCTACAATGCTGAGGACAGCATCCTTCTTCCGGGCGCCTTCTCGACTAGCTCCGGCGCACGATTTTACGGCAGCGTCGGTAGCAGCAAGAAGCTGGTCATCAACCGAGACATGCGCTCCGATCTCTTTTCCACGCCTAGCAAGGTCAAGGAGACTAGCAACGCGGGATCTGACAGCTTGGTAAATGGAAGTGCTCGCAAGCTCACGAAACGAGTCAGTTTTGATACCACGATTGCTAAGGACACTGTTCCGGAGAACGGGCAAAGCAATGGCAGCAGTGCAGATCTGGGTTATCTGCGTCCCCAAGACCGTGTAGCAAACAACGGGGCCGCTGCGGCATCTGTGGCTGGCAATGGGGTTGCTGCGGCGAAGCCGTCGACGCCGGCTGAGCCTGAGATGGCCCAGGTCACCGGAAAGGAACTTGCTATTGTGCACGAAGAGGGATCTCCTTCTGTCAACCGGTGCATCCCCGACGGCTATACCATCAACAGCAAGGACCTAGGTAAATACTGGATGTCGCCTTCCAAGGAGGAGATCGAGCGTATGAACCGCGTCCAGCGTCAGCAGGTCGCCGACTTCACCGTCGGCAGAGTCAACGTCGGGCAGGTCCGGTTCCGGGTTCCGGTTGACCTTTCCAAGATCAACCTCGACTCTATCCCTGGTGGCATCGTCACACTGATCATCCGCTCTGCCACTGTCTATCCTGACATCAACACGAAGCCACCTGTCGGCCAGGGGCTAAACGTTCCGGCGGAGATCATGCTACTGCACACATGTCCTCGCAGCGGTCCTGATGTTTCTGCTGCCAAGATGAAGAAGCATGTGATGCGTCTGAAGAGCATCCCCGACACGACATTCGCCGATTACGACGAGAAGACGGCTGCGTGGACTTTCACCGTCGAGCATTTCACGACCTACGGCTTTGACGAAGACGAGGATGACACGGATGCCGAGGCCACCGTGATGTCGACAGCTGCTGGCGATGACGATACCGCTGTGATGGCAAGCCCAGCCTCTGCCGGCCGTGCAGCAGACAGTGACGACGACACGTTTGACTTTCGGCGGCGCAAGCGGGCCTTTGTACCTGGCGCCTTCCACAGCAACAACGGCATGTCTGACGACGACGAGGAAAATGAGGCTGAAGAGCAGTCTTTTTTATCTAGTCGCTCTGCGGAGATGAGTTCGCTTGCCGTCGTACCCGTCGCACCGGCGGAGTACGATCACGACATGGAACTAACACAGGATGGGCTGATGGAGACTGAGCACGAGGCGTCTCTTTCTCGACAGCACCTTTCTGCCGCGGAGCTCGACAACGACAGCCTCCAAAACTCGCCGCCGGCCCCAGGCTTCTTGCCTGTGATTCCAGAGACGCCTGCAGGCGTTGTTCGGGCCCGGATGCGAGCGATCAAAGAGTCCACCACGCCGCTCAAAGTGCAGGTTGCTGACGGCGACAACTGGATGGAAATGCTGCAGAAGACGGTCAGTCCTCAAAAGCGTGACCGTGCGGCTTTAAAAGCTCTCGGCGGACTGGACGCCAGCAACCAGGTGGACTTTCGAGTGAGCAAAGCCTACTTTGACAAAGCAGCCGGCAGAGCGTCCATCAGCGCTCGAAGCCGTGTGGCTAACGACAACCGCGGGTTTGCAACAAGCATCGATCTCATGAACTCGCTTTTCGAGAAGGCAAAGGCACCCCCTGTTAAAGCTCCAAAGGCCATCACAACCGCCAAGGGTTTTATGAAGGTTGGTGATGCCCTCCTTGCCTAACGGACATTTAGGGGTTTTCCACTCCTCCCCTGGCGTTTCACCACCTCCGAACACTTGCTTTACCCTTCCATTGTCGTTCAACACCTGCCCTATCCCTTCCCGTTGTTGTTGCTCAATCTCTGTGGCACGAATTGATGTATGAGTTGGGGTCTGGCGAATGTCATTCTTGCTCATAGCGTCTTTTTTTCGGCATATGTCTGTACCTATTATGTACAAATTTGCATGTTTTCACCCCTAGTTTTGTCACAACAATATAAACCAAAACCAAAACATCCAAAAAAGCCGTTTCATGGGAGATGACAGAATTGCAAAGAATCGAGGTTAATTTGAATTTTTTTAGTGGCCGTACAAGAGACAAAACAGAGCAACAGACGAAGATGAGACCAACATGGACCCGGCAGAGCGAGCCTTCCACGAGTCGATGAAGCCGGCCTGGTCTGCTGACGGGACGTGTATCGTTATCGACGAGCAGGGTGATGGCACATCTGAGCCATCCCTTAAGCGAGTTCGCGTATTCGACTCATCTGATTTTACCTTTGCAGACGTACGTTTTTTTGCAAGCACTTGGATGATTTGAAAGAACAAAAAAAACAAAAAAACAAAGAACGATGGTTGACAGTTGATACAGGATCCTCTTGAAAGCATTGCAGACCACAAGGAGGCAGTCGACATTGAACTCGTTAATGGAGTGCCTTCTGTCTCGACTCGCCGGGTGCCTTCCATCAGGACATTTGCCGGTTTCTGCGAGCAAGCAAATCGCCGCAGAGCAGCCAATGCTAGTCTGCCAGCAAAACAGCAGGGATCGTACGAGCAGTCCGTATGGGAGCTAGCCAGCGTCCTTTTCGACCCTGCTGATCAGCAGCTGAGCCCGGCCGATGCGGCTCGTGCTCGCAAGGAGAGCCTCAGCCACTTTTGGGCCCAGCTTGTCCAGGACGCGACGGCCAAGTCGCTAGAGCAGGCGCAATCGCTTGAGGAGAAGGCGGTGATTTACCTGGCCGGCCGCAAAGTGCCCGAGGCGTGCCGAGCTCTGGTCGACAGCAAGAACTTCAAGGCCGCAACGCTGACGTCTCTGATCGGAACGAGCAATGCATTCAAGAAAGACATGCGTGAACAGATGGACGACTGGCAGCAGGGTGACGTTTTGGCCGAGTTCAGCGTGCCGATCCGGTCTATATATTCGCTGCTGGCTGGGAACGTCGCCGTCTGCGAGGGTAAGAAGGGAGGCGGTGTTGAGAACCGGGTGAACTCTGTCGTGCTGTCAGACTGGTTCGGCCTAGACTGGAAGCAGGCGTTTGGGCTGCGTCTTTGGTACGGCACCGCAGCTGGAGAAGGCATCGAGACGGCGGTGGCCAAGTTTGTGGAAGATTTGGAGCAAGGGCGGGTGCCCCGGCCCCGGCCATGGTACGCCAACCAGCGCGATGTGCCGGTGAGCTGGGCCGATGCAGAGCGTGATCATCGCGAAGACCTGCTGATCGGCCTCCTGAAGGTAGCGGCCGGACATGCCCGTCTGGAGGACGTTCTGGAGCCAGAAAGCTCACAGACGTCTCCGCTGCGGTTTCGGCTCTGCTGGCAGATCAATCAGGCACTGTCGGCGAAGGGCGGCATTGCTGCGTCGGCCAAGCTGCCAGCAGCCAAGGCCGACATGCTCACGACGCAGTACGCAGCAGAGGTGGTGTACAGCGACAGCAGCGAGGTTGGGGACAACGTGTGGATGCACGCCGTGTGGGTGCTGCTGCACGTCTCGGACCCGACATCGCGCGTGCAGGCGGTCCAGGATGTCCTCGGCCGCCACGTCGGGCAGCTGTTCGAGGCCGGACGGCACGGCTTGTACGAGCGGCTGGTGGACGAGCTCAAGATCCCTGCAGCCTGGATCTGGCAGGCGGCGGCGCTGTACTGGCGATACGAGCAGAAGCAGCCGGCGTTGGAGGCCGAGTGCCTGCTGCGCGCGCTAGCCTTTGCGGATGCGCACACCATTTTTGTCCGGGAGCTGGCGCCCAGGGCGATCGTCGAGCGCAACTACGACGAGATCGCGCACATGCTCGGCAAGTTGCAGCCGCACCGCCACCAGATCTCGGGCTGGTCGCTTGGCGGCGAAGTCTACAGCCGCTTCCTAGATTTGCTGACGCTGCAGCGCAACGAGACGCTCGGGGAAGGTGGCGGCAACGGCGGCAAGGGCAACGGCAGCGGCAACGGCAACAGCAACAGCAACGGCACAGCGCGCCGGACCCGGGGCCAGCAGCAGCAGGCTCGAGCCGGCGCAGAGCAAGCGTCGATGCAGCTGGCCGGAGCCGTCGAGGCTCTGGTGTCCAGCTTGCCGGCAATGTACGAGAATGCAGGCGACGGCCGGCCGACAGAGGTGGCGGCCATTACGGAAATGGCGGATGTGGTTGCAAAGGAGACGATGGCGCTTGCCAGTAAAGGCCGGGTACGTGATGTTGATGTTGACGATGCTATTGTTTGTTTCTCAGCTAATCAGTCTATACAGATGGATCTGAGCAAGATATCCCGGCTGCCTTTGACCGAGGACCGGCGGCTGCGCTATTCAAACGACCTGGCATTTGCCTACTACCACGAGGTGATGGCTGCACATTGAGAGAAAAAAAAATGCACGGTGACGGTCACGTGTCGAGGAAGTGAGCACGTATGTTTTACTTTGGATGGCCGAAGCGGGACGTTTTGTGTATGAAGGAAGAGAGAGAGAGAGAGGCTTATGCAAGATATTGACCGCACGTGCGCCGTATATAGATAGATAATGAAAAAAAGGCTTTGCCGCAATATGTCCCAATGTGTTGTTCCCAAAATGAGAAAAGAGCAGGGAAAGTGTTACGAGTACAAGTACTCTCAGAAGACTGTCGTGTTGAAGTTCGCACTGTGGTACCAAAAGCTGCTGAAGCGAGCGTAATACTTGCTTCTCTCCTGCTCTCTTTTCTGTGTCCAATAGCTGCCAACAGCTGATTTGCAGGCGCAAAAGAGTAATAATAAGGGAAAACGAAAGAAAACATTGACCATTGACAAGTTTTTCAAAAAAAAAAAACCGAAAGGATGCAGATGCTAAAAATATACAAAGCCACATTCCCTTGATGGCATTCCTCCCTTCCAGCTCGTGTTGTCTTCGCAGCTAAACCTCCCTCCAATCACCCCTTGGATATACACGAATCAGAAACAGGAGAAAAAAAAAAGAAATCCGTGCAGAGAGCTCAGGCGGTCTTCCTCCATTGGTTGTAAAGGCCGATCAAGCTGCTGACGGTGCCGGACAGGCCGACGACGCCCTCGTCAAAGGTTGTCCAGCCGAGGCTGGATGTGGTGACGGCGAGATCGCAGACGTCGCTGAGCAGCTGCAGCTGGCTAGCAGTGCGTTCCCTGGGGGGTTGTTAGAGTGTGTAGAAGAAAGCGATAAGTAGGAGCAGAAGTAGAAACAGAGAAGTGGGAAACAGAGAAGTGGGAAACATACAGAGCTATCCGCTTGCTCTCGACAACGCCCTCGCCGTCCTTGCGATCGATCTGGGCCTCGCGCGCGCGCAGGCGGCGCAGGGTGTAGGTCTGGGTGATGACGGAGAAGAGCAGGCCGATGGTCCAAAAGCGGAAGGCCTCGCGACGCATGCGCACGGCCAGAGAGCGGTTCGCGAGCGGCCTCACGCCCAGCGACTCGGGAATCAGCAGCAGGTCCAGCGTCAGGTACCCGGCGTAGCCGAGCTGGCGGCCGATGGTGGTGTAGCGCAGCAGTGGCTCGCCGGCGGCCGCCGCCGCCTTCAGCTTGGGATCTGCAGCCGCCACGGCGGCCGCCTTGATGTGCTCGACGTTTTTGCCTGCCGTGAACAGCTTGCGGCCCTTTGTGAGCTGGGCGCGCAGGGCCACCCAGGGGGCGATCTCGGCGGCGGTGCCGTTGGTCCGCGTGCGGTACCAGATGTAGAAACGGGCAAAGTACTGCAGAGTGCGGAGAACCTTGTCGCGGCCGACCGTTGTGGCGGCGAAGCGGAGGTAGTGGGCCACCGTCGGGTGGTATACGAGGGCGTCGGCGACCATGATGTGTGTCTTGTGTGTCTCTTGCGTGTTGCTAATGGAAAGGGGGTGGGGAGCCGATGGATCGATGAGGAAAGTCGATGCCAAAGTCGATGCCAAAGTCGATGACAATGTCGATGACGATGTCGATGTCGAAGCTGGATAGAAATAACTTTGATGCGCGATATCGAGATTGCACTCGGCTGATTGGAGGATAAAAGGAGTCGTAGGAACGGTCGTACGAGCTGTAGGGGGGCGGAAGCTTGGCTGCTTTTGTTCTCAGAAAGGCTTTGTCCGTATTTCCCGCGCGAGGAGATTATAAGGGATGACTTTTGACTTTTTTGGCTTGTGAATTCTTATTTATTAGCCTCAGTATCACGAGGATGCGCGTGGCTCCTGCGTTCTTTCGGCTGAGTTTCGCTGCTATATGCTCCTTCCCCTCCTTCACCATCGGCTGCCACATGCCGAGGCTTTGGTCGCCGCCCCCCAGGGCTGCAACTCTGCCCGGCACACGACTTTCTCCTCCGCATGGGGAAATTAGCGCGGCCCCCCCCCCTGAGTAATAGTGTACGGAGTAGTATGTATGTACGGAGTCCGTAAGCATCCCCGTTGTATGCATAGTTGCCTAATATGCATACTCGTATACTCGCTTTACGGCAACCGTCGGAAAAGCACGGGGCACTCGTCCGCCAAGTCTGGACCTTTTAAGACAATCCTGCTGACGCTTTCGCCCTTTCCTCCGACTGGATAACAACCCACTCTACTCGGGCCAAAGTGGGCTTTTACAGCACCGTACCGGGAAATCTTCTTTGCCTTGCCAATCACGGTCTCACGGTGCTTCCAGATTCCCCTCGGCCGGGCGCCCAATGCAGT